>WSFP011491765.1:0-14769 GCA_009831015.1 Picea engelmannii
CAATTACCGACTTAGTTAATCCTCAATGGGGATTAACCTAATAATAAAAATAATAATAATGACATGATTAATCCACAATGGGGATTTAATCCAATAACAAAATAATAAGAATGCTCTTCGCAGTTACATTATTTCAACAATGACTACATCTATAAGGATACTTTTCACAAGGATCTAAGCAAGATTTACTACTAAATCTTTAATCATGCCTAGACACTTAACCTTTCTATAATCAAACGAGTACAAGTCTTGACAAGCTCTAGTAATTTCAAGGCACAACTTTTCCATGATAATTTTAGGCATTAAATTATGAGAGGCCCTAGACTCTAACATGTAATTGTGGAGTAAATGGCCATGCATAATTAGTGTAATATAAAATGGAGCAACATAATCCTTATTGTTTTCAATGTGAGGACCGAACATGATCGTAGGTCTTTCGTCCTGCAGATTGATAACGTCTGCATGCCATTCAGCATCGGAAAAATTCATCACTTTGGCAATTTTCTTTTTATAAATCGAGTTTTTTGCAAGTTCAACCAGAGGCATTGGGATTTTAATTTTATTAATTTCATTTTCTAAACTAAAACCTCCAATGGTTTTTTCAATTTCTCTGGTTGGAACTTCTGCTTCTGTATCTTATTGTTTCTTAGTTTGCATTGTTCTTGTTTCAATTGGTTTTGTTCGGGCAGATTGTGTTTCAGTTGGTGGTTTAGTAATTGTTGCCTCATTCATTTTACTTCGCGATAAAATCTGTTTTGGTGGAACATTCATAGAATTTTTCTCTCTAGGCCTTAAATCATACCTTTGTTGGAGTTTGACCATTATTCAGTCGGTGAGACCTTGATACGTAGAATCTCCCATATTGTTGATGCTTTCCTCATTATTAAACATGGATTCTAGGTCTAAATATTTCTCATAATCCTACCCGGTTAAGTGTGGCTCCAGATCGTCATCGCTAAGGTTATTTAGATCTTTTTCTAACTCCTCATAATTTTTCATTTCATCCCTCTGCATAAAATTTTTAGTTTTAAACGGAACTTGGATCTTTTGATCTTTATTTTTTACTTGTCTCTGTTGCATATAGGGGTTAGGGTTTCTCTTGAACTGATTCCTAATGTAAGTATCAATTTGGATTGATCTAATTCCATTCTGGATATTTTGTTTGATAAATCTTTGATTATCTTGGCCATCTCATCCATTTTTTCTTCTGCGGACTTCCCAGATCCAGAGGTTCCTGCCTATTCTTTGAAACACCTAGGTTCTCTGGTTCCCATCTCAACCTTAGTTTTTAATTTCCTGGATTCCATCATATTGGATTTAATTTCTATGGCATTGTCTTGCATTCCTGACAAGGTGGTATATCTTCTTTCTCTTAAGAGGAGGGAAAAGTTAGGTTCAAAATACTCTGCAAAAGTTACTTTTGCAACAGGTTGAGAAGGTTTGACTTCAACTGGGATTTTGTTATACAATTTATTGAACCTCTTGGTAAATTCAAGGACTGATTTAGAAGTCTTCTTTCTTAAATCCCTGAACTCGGTTAAATAATAAAGATGGTCCTTTTTCTTGCCCCATTATCTTAAGAAGGCATTTTCTAGTTTGTCATATAATCATATGGAACCTACGGGGAGTCCTATGAACCGGGTTCTCACTTGTCCTTCGAAGGTTTGTACTAACATCCTTGAGTAAACATATTCATGTTCGATACCAAGGATATCAACAAACTTATAAAAAAAATCTATGTGTTCGGTTGCAGTTAGATATCCTTCTCCCATGAATTTGGGGAGGTTCTTCATGTAATTTTCAGGCAAATCATGAAGGACAATAGGGAGGACCAAGGGGGTGTATCTAGAAGCTACCTTGGAAAAGATTCTAGGAGGTTGAGCTTGTCCACTAGCACCACCACCTACGACACCTCCAACACCAGCCATTGGAAGTCTAGGAGATGGACTTTGGGGACTAAAAAGGGGATTTTCAAAAAATTTGAAGGACTGAGTTGTTGACCTCTCGACTACCTTGGGGTGTGGCGAAGGAAATTCGGGAAGAAAACCGCTAGGATATGGAAGATCTATATGAGGAGGAAAATGGATATTTGGTTTGGTTTCCTCAGATTTACAAGATGTATATATAGGAGAGATGATAGGGGATGAATTAGGGTATAAACAATACTCTTCAGAGTTTCGGGAAACTGAAACCTTCACTTCGGGAAAGGAGAGAACTGACAGGGTCTCAATGACAACAAGTATCGAAAGAGATATTTTGTTCTTACTGGTAAAAATATCTATCAATTCAATCTCAACTTTTATCTTGGGAACACTTACCTATGGAGTTTCGAGTTTAGCTTCAGGTTTACTAGTTGACGCCTCTTCAAAATGAATTTGTTTAAAAATTTCTTTAGGGGTTAGATCTTCAGTTGGAATGTTAGCATTAACCTATATAATTTTCAGTTGATACACTTTACCTGCTGATGCAATAATCAATTTGAGATATCCCTTTGGTTTCAACAACTTCTCGAGATCTGACACTGGTGTGGTTTGCTTATCGTCTGGATTTTTCCTGGTATTCTTTCGAACGAATGCCAGTTTTTTCTAATGTGGAGTCGCCAAGTGAAAAATAAAATAAGCCTTATTTAAGTACTCAATATTTGTTCACAATCAAAGATCAAAATTTACCTTGTCATTTTACTAGGGAAAATGATTCGTTTCTTCGTCCCCGTCAATGACGCCAAAAAGATGTTGGTCCTGAGATTAATATTAAGGCTCAAAGAGTAATGTCAGGCATCAAGAATGTTTAAAGAGTATGTTTTAAAAGAGTGCTTTTCCTACCTTTAATTATATAAGAAATGATCCTTAAATGAAATTAATAACATGACAATACATAGGTTGTATTCCATTGTTTGAGTTACAATTATAATATCAAATGGTATGAAGGAAAGTTACAAAAACTGTTAAAAAAATCTAGGCATCAATTGCAGATAAGTCTCACCTTGTTTACAACGGAAGGGAAGTAGAGAGCGCACCCTTGAACATAATATGAAATGTAGTAATTCACGCGGCTTGTAGGTCTTGTTTTACTTACAGTAAATACAGAGGAAAAAATGCTTACCTAATGAATTGCTGATATAATGTGACCACAGTAGTTGTAATACTAAATTGCAGTCAATCACTTTTCAAGGAATTAGATAAAGAAATTCAGAGAAATGAAAATACAGAGGAAACACATAACCCAAACAGAACGAAAATTGGAATCTTTGTTTGCACTTATATTAATACTAAAAAATGAGAGTTTTCTTTATTACATTCGACAAGAAGCAACCATGAATAGATATTGAATCTATGTACTTATACAAAAAATGTCACAACTCAAAACGGTTGGAATTCTTACAATATTTGATTAAAATAACATATATTTGAATAAGACAACAATGTGTAAAATATGATGATCTTTGCTGGCGTTCTCCTCTGTCTCTTCATCTTCTTGGAAAAATGCCTCTTTTCCTTAGTCCTTTAGGATGAATACAGATTTCATACAGGCCACCTTAATAATTCAGTATACTTTCTTGGCAATTTTAGTTTTGTTACCTTTTGTCCCTCCAGACATGTTCAACAATGCAATGAATCACAGTTGAGATCAGGGAGGAAGGATAATCAGATGAATGACACTGCATGGCTTGTTAAGGAATGGATAACGGGCATAGGAAAAATTAACCATTTGTGGAAAGAATGATAATGAAACAAGTGTATGACGACGAATTAGGGATAAGTGGATAAGTGGAGATTAGAATGCGAGTGAATGAGATAAGTGGTTGTTTGAAGGTGAAAGGTAGGGAGGGAAAAAGAAAAGGGCACTGTAATGTTTTATTACTTGCTCCCAACTATGATTTCTTTTCCATTTTCAATACATTGGTTGCATCTATCCAATAATTCTACCACGAACCTTGAGGGTTCGATTGTTTCATTTACCTCGAAAGTGAACAATTTTCTTTCTACCCGAGGCAACTTTTCTTGGATCCTTTTCACTTCTTGAGCTGTGGCTTGGAATTGTGAGCTTGGATTCACTAGCCATTTATTGATCTTAAGAAGATCAATTTGGCTCATTTCTTGAATGGCTGTTAGAGTTTCTTCTTTGATTTTTCTGGAATTCTATTGGTTCATTTCAATATCAATTTTCCCCAAGGATTCTAAGATGTTACTTCCCTCGAAATCAATTATCTTCTTGTATAATGATGACAATGCTTCCAGGAAAGCATCCTTTACCTCCCTGGCTAATATTTTTCTCTCTGCCAAATTTGTTTCCCAAACCTTTAGGGCCATATTACCTTTTAATTGTTCAGAAGGAGAGAGCAGAGGAAAATTAGGGACATTATCTTTATGCACCAATATGATGGATTCTTGAAAATTAGCTCGGGTTGAGCGAGATTCTCTTTCCTTGACATAGATGTCCTTCAGAGAAAGGTCTACTGCCTGGTAGCACTTTTGGATGACATCTACCTTCAGAAAAAGGTCTTGCTGGGCAATTTCATGCTTCTCATTTATTTCCATTGCTTGAGTTTGGAAGGCCGAGATATCTATCGAGGTACCTTCAGTTAGGTCAAATTTAGTTTGCAATTGTTCTATCAATTAATCACACCGAGTAACCAATCCTCAGTTGGTTTGTGAACTCTGATGGAGCTCCTCAAGGTTGGCCTGAAGATGTTGGATTTGCTGTCGATCATGAGCTCTGACTTGCTCGAAGTCTTGACTCATTCTATTCCTGATAGTTTGTTCCTCGACATGTACTTGACTTTGAAAGCACTCTACCAATAGACACTTTTTTCGCATTTGTTCGACCAAATTGTCCACAGACCATTTATTGGCAGTGGAAAAACACCTAACGAACCTACAACTTCTTTTGTGAATTCTGGATCATCTTGATCATTCCCGTCATACACCATTCTTTGCCTTTTAGTTATCACTCCATATTTATGGTGTGATTCCATTTTCACGATGGCCTTCTGTTTCTTACTTAAGAATAAATTCAAAGGAGGCATCTCTTTGGGCGAGATGGGGGTAATATCACTTACAAAAACAATTTTGGAATTAGGATTTCCGAAGTTGGAATGTAGAGGGGTAAGAGATGTGATGGGAGTAGAAATATTTGTGGACTGTTGCTTCTTTTTTGTATTTGAGGTGCCAACAGGGGTAGTTGGTGACGAAGGAGGCGCATCTTGTCCCTTCTTTAGGAAATATTTGAGTTGAGCTATTACCTGGGGGATTAGCTGGCCTGACAATGATGCTTCTAGTTCTCGTGTTAACCCCTCCGATCTCTTTGGGGTCTCCTCAACTTTATGTTTACTAGAGTGACTTGATTAAGAAACTGTAGGCATAGTTTCCTGAGAAGGGGAGTGGTTATTTTCTATCCTTGTAGTACCTTTTGTAGACTATTTCATCTGTGTTTTTGAAAGATGATAAAAACAAATTGTTGATCCGGGGCAGGGTTTGGAATCTACCTTAAACTTCCTCATAAGATCTAAACCCCCTGAAAATTTCGTCATACAGGGAGTTCTCATGCATATATGACTTTATATTGAACTGGGCCAGGTGTTTTTCCACTATATTACATGGATTGTGTCTTTTGAACTCGATGTCAACCAATTTGACATCCTCCAGAGACACAACCTCCACTTTGGAGTGACCGAAATCCAGTAATGAAAACATTGCAATATGAATAGAGAAAGTCGGCCATACCTTTTTTTGTGCTGCCTTCATCTCCTTGCTGATGCCTCCTATCACGGTCTGGTAGGCCACTTCTCTACATACCAGTCGGTCTGGTAAAAATCATGGGAGAGAATTGGGAGGAACTGAGCACCCAAAAACCCTGATGTAACATAAGTTCTCCTCAATAAACCAATCTGCTAGCTTACCCAGGTTTCCCATAATATTGTCTGAAATCCAAGGAGGTGGGTGACCATACAAAGCTACATGAATAGGAACCACAACATTGTGACATATTTCATAAAATAAATCCTTGGATATTCTCTTTCCATAGCTTGGAATGGTAGAAATGAATGGGCTCGACACTGGCCGAGGTCCAGCTCCAATTCATCAATGGAAAAGGTGTCATGAAACAAATGACGTCCATGATATATGCCAACATGTAAAAGGGGGTGGGATATCCTTTTTATTTCCCTATTTTATATTCGACAATCCCCTTGGCCAAGTTATCAGACAACATTTTGTCCCAATTGAAAGTGAAACCCTTTGCCACCTCATGCATAATGGATACACATTCCACCAAGAAATGCGTAGGGATCTTCTTCCCGAACAATCAACATATCATCATGGCTACATACACCATATGAGCGTCAAAAGACGATGTGGAATATATACCATGAGTGTCGGTTCTGAATCTCTCTAGGTGTTCCCACCAAGACTTGATTATATTGTGACAATTCCTTGCGTACTAGATGCATTCCCTTTTCTCGAATTTCAGAATGAATGCAACATTGTATGTATATCTAGGATTGGGGGAGATTTTATACATTACTTGCATATGTCCCATTCAGAAAGAGATGATGACAACCCTCTGATGGTTGATGATGCTCCTCGTCTGGACGTCAACGTGCTCCAAGGCCCAGCTTATCATGTTGTTGTAAGGAATGAGCCTCGATCATTCCGCTATCTTGTGCAACTCCGACTGCGCTATATGTCTGATTTTAGCTATATACATGTCATCCTCTTCTTTGGAAGAGTCCTCTGGATAGTTGATGATTTCACGCTCCATAATATCGAACACCTACATCCAAGTTTTAACGGTGTCTGTGGCTCGTGACGTGGTGTCTGATAGAATGTCTGCATTTGGGTTTGAATCCTCACCCACCACATCAGGATTTTTTGTCATTTTCCATGGCACCATAAATTCTAAGGAGACAGAGTGAAGTTACCTGTTGCAGAGAAAATCCACGAGTCTTTCAAAAAGATAAAACTTGCTAATTGAAGAAGGTGAAAATGAATTCAAAATCGAAGTGATTTTGTTCAAAACAAATTCATCGATTTTCATATAGCTTCACCAACAAAAAAATTATTAACGTTAATGGAAATGTCTACCTGGTGATCCACAATTCACATTTGAATCAGTATCCTTAATTATTCATAAATGCCATCAATACTTCGACGGTTCACGTTCAGGAGTTTTAGATGTGACAGAGTGGGATCCTCCTGAATCTTGAATCTGCGAAAAGATTAATTTCTGAATAATCACTTGTAAAGCCTTAATTAATCATGCTTAAGATGGTGTGTTAACTTCAAGTGTTTCAGGAGTTTGGACTTTGGGGATTTTTGATGTATCTCGAGAAGAACTTCCCGAAACCCAAAATTGTGAAGCAATTAATTATCAAATAATTGATTTTAAGTCTTAATTAATTTCATTTAATTTTATGTATTTTGGAAATTCGAACTTTGGGGATTTGTGAATATGATACAGGGAAAAAGTATGAAATCCGAACCACAGAGTCATTAATTATCTCTTTATCATGATTAACTTAGTTATTTAAACATTTAATACTTCGACATTTTGGTAGTTCGGTGATTCGTGAATTTGTTCTTTGTTAAACTCCCGAAGGACCATTTCCCGTAGTGACATGGTGAAGATGACGTCACTTTAGATGATGTGTCGAGAAAAGAGAGGTGCCACATGTTACTTGGAAACATGTGAATCCTCCAGTGGAAAATTCAAAAATGGGTGCCACGTGTTAACTCAAGAAAAACTCAAAAGGTACACGTGCCCTACGACTTGTGCCTTTAAAAGGTTTAGGAAAAGTTGTGAGAAAACACCTTCGGGTTTCAGAGTTTCAGAGTTTTCCTTGTTAAGACTTATTGAAATATCTGAAGCGCGGAGCTCCGAAATGATCGTTAGAGATTTACCTCTTTTAAAATTCAAGCGGCTCTAGAACTCCGTAGGTATTAGGATCATTTGATCAAAAGGAAAAACTCATCGACGATGGATATCGTGCATGCCTTATTATTAACTAACCAAAAAATGAATTTGATTTAAAATTAAAAGATCGTTTTCCAAGTTTCTGCTTTCTTTGGGTAAAATTATATTTTCATGAGGTGAAAAGTATAAATCTCAACATTTCATATTTGTATGTGTTCCAACAGATCTTATTTCTCCCAAATGAATTTTCATTCGTTGGCACCCAAAACATTGGTTCTCTAAATCTTGTTGTCCTTGCCCTGTAACATATTCCAGACAGTTCATGTTCCTAGTTGCCTTGAGAGAATTCTGCATATTCTCCATGCTACGAGCAGGGAGGAGACACATGTAGAGTGTGGCGCAAGAGGGGACACACTAAAACCCAAGAGGGAAAGGGAAATCAAAGAGCCTGAGAATGGAAAGGGAAGAGATTCCACCTTGACATAACCATATGGGAGAAAGAGGAGAATTGAGGAGGCTCGGAGAAAGAGGTATCCATTGAGGGGACAATGGATGAAGCCCAAGATATAATTCAAGGAAAACACAGAGGAAACAATCCAGAGATAAACCAAGGAGAGATCAAGGTGACAAAATTAATTGTGAGGTAAGCAAAGAGCATTGATTTATAACCCCCCAAAACAAATCCATAGGCGAATTCATGAAAAACTCAAATAGACAGAGAAAGACCCAATTCACAGGAAGAAACAAGGAACAATGATGAGAGGACCTGGGGAGTACTTGTCTCGCCTGGATCGCTATACTTTGATCATGCGAAAAACCAAACAGAGGTCTGGAGCTTTTGCCAACCAATCTTTTCCACGTTGTGTCATTCCCTCTACATGCTCTCTCCATCCGATCCAAAGCATCCTTCTGACTACTTCCCACGAGTTCATCTGTGAGACTTTAATTACCACCCCTTTCCATGATGGAATGGGCATACCGTATTCCATCAAATCACTTTATCACCTGTCATGACATAACTCCTTCCTTCAACCTTCTCCACGTGGTGGATCACATGCGAGTTCTATGCTTGCCACCTGAAAGCCCTAGCGTGAAGAGGGTCGTGGTCATATTGGTTGCAACAATCATTAAGAGGGGGGTATACACTCCTCGCCATCCACTCCTAAATTTTCAGGCGGCTTTCTTATGGCCAAATCATCCATTTTATCAGTCTCGACGTTATTACCTCTAAGGACATGATTTGTTTTTACCTTCAAGGTTCTAGAGAAGAGGTGTATTCTATCAATGACCCTTTTTAGACTCAAATTTTTAGGATCAAATCCCAATATCATAATCCTGATGATTGTCTTCGAGTCTCCTACTGCATTCAGAATTTGAATTTGTCTATGCTTTTCCAATTGAATACCTTTTACAAGGGCATAAGATTCAACTTTATTGTTGGTTTCCTTCCCTAGATTCCAGTAGAAATTCAAGATTTTTTTTCCTATGGGTTCGAAGAGAACCCCCTCGCACCTGCCTCCCCTAGAAAAAAAAGTATTCTTACCTTGAGGAGTATTATAAAATCATTTCCTTCAGTTTCAGAGATAGGGTTATGTGTAGATGAAGTTGAGTTGAAGTCAAGGTTGTCTAACTCATGGTTGTATATGATAGCACTAAGGTGTCAACGATATCTTACCAAGTGTGCAAATATATTATCTTGGACCTTGGACCTTGGACCATCAAATATTCGATAGATACACTCAATTCATATATGATTTAAGGATGAATCATTCCCAAGTGGGGATGGCTTGTAATATACCCAAACATATATTACTTTTTATTTAATAATATATGTTTATATTGTAATTATCAATGGTTGTACATTTCCTTAAAGGCATGACCATTCAATTCCTACATGCATAAATACTCTTACCTTTGTACCTTATGGAAATGTCAATAAATTATTATAACATATATTTATTTATATCCATTTATTTTTGGAGTGTTGCACAAACTTGCTATCAGATGGGGTTGATTTCAAGACCATAGATTTGATAATTATGCTCGAGTCTCCTATGACAATCAAGGACTTTTTTCTAACTTCATTTTCTAGAGGAAGATCCAGATAAAGAGTGTATGCCTCATATTGATTGTTTTTGGACTTTACTAAACCCCAGATGAAGGTTATTTCGAGTTTTACCTCAAGATATAGAATGATCCCCCCTACACCTGCTACCCCTAGGTTTCCTTTAGATACTCCGTCAAAGAAAAGGGTGGAGGAATTCTAATGGAGTTTCTAGCTCTGAAATTCCTCTACACTCATTTGATGTTGCCATGGTATGCATAAATTTGTCTTGTAAATGATTAAAATAGATCTCTAGGATGAAAGTGAGAATTATTGAGGCCAATCTTCCTCATATGGATCCAATATTTGTTGAATTTTTTTTCCTACTCCTTGAATTGATGTATTCAACAAGGAGACCCTTTGTCTCTGCTACTATTTATTTGGGATTGTCTAACTCCTGAGTAAAAATATCCTTGTTGCAAGGGGTGGAATTTCCTATACCCCAGGTGAAGGTTATTTCAAGTTTTCCCCCGAGATCTAAAATGATACCCCCTACACCTACCACCCCTAGGTTTCCTTTAGATTCTCCATCAAAGAAAAGGGTGGAAGAATTCTAATGGATTTTCTAGCTTTCAAATTCCTTTGCACTCATTCAAATTTTCCATGGTATGCATAAATTTAGCTTGCAAATGCTTAAACTAGAGCTCTAGGATGAAAGTGAGAATCATTGAAGTCAATTTTCCTCATATGGATCTAATATTTGTTGAGAATTTTTTTCCCTGCTCCTTGAATTGATGTATTCAACAAGGAGATTGTTTGTCTTTGCTACTATTGATTTGTAATTGTCTAACTCCTAAGTAAAAATAACCTTGTTACAAGCTAGCCAAATTTTCCAACAAAGAAATTTGGGGAGTGCACTCCATAGTATTTTTATAATGGGTTTTTGTTTTAGAGTCCCCTTGTAGATTGTACTCCATAGAGAGTTATTGTCCTTACAAGAGTTAGGCCTATATGATCATGCCTTTAAGGAAAGGTGCAACCATTAATAATTACAATATAAACATATTTGTTAAATAAAAATTAATATATGTTTGAGTATATTACAACATCCTTTGTCGATTGGATGTAGCTTGGGAGGAATGATTGTTACCCTCCCCACTCAAGTTCAAATCCTTGGAGTGACATATTGTACCCATTACTAGGTCTATAATATGCTCTTGTTGTTGAGCCCCCAATACTCCAAAAAAGCTTGGTCACCCCATGTTCTCTCACATATTTCGGGGAGGTTTTCCATGGATGTAGTGAGCACCAATGCCATGAACCACATATAAAAATAAATAAAAAAATTATAAAATCCTTTGAGAGAAGCAAAGAGAATGGAGGGAAGAGGATGAAGTTAAGGAGGACATGAATCGATTGACCATCCTATCCAACAATCAAAACCTACTAACCATAACGAGATATCAAACAAGGTGTTGAACTTCTAGCTATCCATCCAATTTTTTAAAGGAAGAAACTAATAATTCTATTCCAAAGGATAGTTTCCCATGTTACCATCCTTTGGAATGTGTGTTATCTTACCATTACCTAGAATTATCTTGGGATGAATTATGGGAACTATTGCTTTAAGGAGCTTCCAAATATGCAATCCTTTTTTGTTGTCCACTGGGTCATCAATACATATTTTATGGTATTCATGGAAATATTTCTTGAAAAAGGACTTTCTTTCACCATTCCAACATACATGCAATCATCCTCCAAATGAGTTTATCTCCCATAGATAAATTCATATGTAAAGGGTTTTTAATCCCCAATACACCTCTATCCTTTTGGGCTCTTACTATTTTCTAATTTATCATATGGAACTTTTTTGTGTTTGTTTTCCTTCCTTGCCACAATTTTTTTTTGACTTCTTGAGAAATTTGTTGCATTATTCCCACTTGGAGCTAACATGGCATAGAAATGGAATATTAGAGGATTTGAAAGGACTGATTTTATTAGGACAACTCAACCTATTGGATTCAACCATTGGGATCCCCATTGTTGAAGTTTGGATTTAATTTTTCCAATGACATTGTACCAAGACTATGTCATTGGGTTGCTTAAAGAGATAGACATTCCTAATTATTTAATTGATGTCCATAATTCTTGTCAGGGAAACAACAATATTTTGGAGATGGCTTGAAGGAGATGGGGGCTTATATTCGAACCAATGATTTGAATTTTGATATTGTTAGCCTTATCAACTAAAGCACTAGTAAAAGGATCCAAAACCTATTTGAATCACTCAACAATGATAGTAAAAGAATCACTCAGGAGAAGGGTATCATTCATTAAATGTGAGTGGTTCATGCTCTTGACCCCCCTGACTAGTTTGACTCCTAGAATACTTTTGGAAAGACTTTCAACTTCCAGTTTTTGGTTCAAGGATTCTGCCATAATTATGTAGAGAAGAGGGGAGAGGGGTAATCCTTGCCTCAATCCTTGATTACCTCTAAATAAAACAATGGTTCCCCCATTTACCAAAGGTGTAATCCATGGATTTTAGATGCATGAGGAAACCCATTGAATAAAATAAGGAAAAAATCCAAATTTGATCAAGACATGAAATAAAAAGGAGTGCTTTATCGTATGAAAAGCATTGGCCATGTCAATTTTAATAATCATTCCTTTGTCTTTATTCTCATTTCTTGAGTTTATATATTCTCGCACCATAATTATATTGTCCACTATCTAACGCCTTTGCATGAACCCATCTTGATTGCCAGAGATAAATTTGGAGAGAATATTTTTTAACCTGTTTAACATAATTTGTGTTAGGATCTTGTAGGAGTTACATAAGGAGTTAGACGAAAACTAGAGAAAAAATGAGGGTTATATTCTTTGGGAATGAGGGTAAGAAATGAAGAATTTGTTTTTTCACAGAGTTTACAATATTTTTGAACAAACCAAAACATCCTCTTTAAATTAGTTTCGATTATGTTCTAGAAAGCTCTACAGAAATTAACAATAAATCTGTCAAGGTTTGGGGCTTTCTCAAGATCCAAACACTAATTGATTTAATCAACTCAACATCAATTGATTTGATCATCTCATCATTATCCTCAAGGGTAATTACCCAAGAGATATGTTCCAACATTGAGCCAGGGATTTCCGGATCAACCCCTCCTATTCTATGTACAAGGCCTCAAAATGAGACTTGGCTAAATATTTTATTTCTGAGAAGTTGCTTAATTTTGGCCCATTCTCCAAGGAGATTTATTAACATTATTTCTGATCATTCTAGATTTAGTTTGTCTATGGAAGAAGGAAGTAATCCTATCCACAAATTTCAACCACAAACTGTGCAACTTGAGATGCCACATTTCCTCTTCAAATATACGTACTTTATGGAGATTTTGGAAAATCATGTTTTTTGATTTTTGATGCTCACTGCTTATATCTTCTTCCATTATTTCCTGCAAGGTTTCCAATAGATATCTAAGATGATTTTTTTCGATCTCTAGAGGAGTATAGGTGTGTGTTTTCCCACTCTTTGAGGACTAGTTTGGCAACCTTAAACTTCTACTTTGAAATGTAGAGCAGAGATCCTATTACCCATTTGTGCCATTATGTTGTGAATATCTCCATGTCCTTAGGATATTGAAGTCAAAGGGGATCAAACTAAATTGGAGAGGCCCTATGGAAAAGATTATGGAATCCCTTTTTTTTTTATGAATTTCCACTTTTTCTTTTTCTTTTTATATCCCCCCTAGAGAAAGATTGTTGCGGTTTTCAAATGGATTTGAGGAATTTAGCAAGGGTTTCCATGGATGAAAAAAGATATAGTGGCATGGATTGCAAGACAAATTTAATGAGGGTGTTCTTATTGGGAATATTAAGAGTCTAAATGTCCAACTATTGAGCTTCTACTCCATCTTTGAAATAAGAAGTTCCCAAGATATATTCATTAAAATAATTCTCTACAAGAGTGCCCCCTAAATAATTTGAAGGTAAGGATCCTATAAGGACTCAACTTGAGGTGCCATTGGAAATGTCATGATGGAGGGAACACTGGGTATACTTGGAAAGTTGCAAAGTGAGTCCATGTGTTTCAGTAGCCTTGGTGACTGACTCACAGTGATTCGTGAGACAATTAGAATGGTGTACTGACATGTAGTCTAGGAGGACTAGGGGTGTCTTGTTGAGTGGTATAACTGACAAGGTGCTAAATAACATGCTTTAATGGAGGACAACACGACTTGGGAATGTGATAAATTTTTTGTGTTGTCCATGGCAAGGAAAAAATGTTGATAAGTGCATCGAATATATGTGAATGCTTGACAAAGGAGGGACATAATGTTCATAGACTATCATGTGTCAAATTAGATAGATGATAGCATGGTCACACATTGGATAGTTGGTTGTTCAAGTATGCTTGGCTAAGGGGAGGCAACAATATGTTTCCTATGATTGGGTGGTGATGATGCAACATCACCTAAGGTGAAACTAGCATTTGACAGTTCACATGGGTTAAAATGGTTAAAGGTGCCTCACTTGGGTTTCATTAGAACACGATGGTTAAGTGTATTTCGAGTGATACAAGAAGTCGATGGTCATGCCCAACTAGCAAGGTCGCACTAATGCCACATGAAAACTAGGCTTGTTTAGTTTATATGTGTTGCTTAAGAAGAACAAAAATTCTATCCCTGTGACAAATGGTATCAGAGCATACTCTTCACCACTTTCTAAAGGAAAGGTGGTATCAAAGATAATTTTGAGATAGTTTTGATGCTCCTCACCACTATCGCTACCATGATAGATAGTATTAGAGA
>ML883762.1:0-14768 GCA_009831015.1 Picea engelmannii
AATTATGTGTATGTTCCCAACTTGACACTTGTCATGTTGGAAACTACATGGGCCACACATGGGTTCCCTCACATGGTGATACGTTTCTTCATAGGGACTTAGGATAAAATGCATTATCCCCTACTTTAGACTTTGAATTTAGGAATATAAATAAAATATTCTTTTTTGGTTTAAGCCCCCTTAGCTTAGCCCCTTGTCTAGACTCTTATCCCCCCATTTCCCATTCTATTGGATTTTACCCCCCATACTCTTTTACATGGTTGGTCTACAACAATGATGTTTTTTCATTAAAAATGAGTGTGATTACATTTACAAAAAAAATAAGTTCACCGACCTTTCAGGTTCTGGCTCACCAGCCTAACAACCACATAGTCACCCTGGCCTCAAAATACATATATACAAAGGCACTCTAACCTTTAATTATCCTGGCTCACCAACCTATATGCACAATTAGATTATATTTACAATGGGATTCATCCTAGGGGTATTGCAAAATTAATCTTGAAGAAGTGAAACACCCTCGTCTTAAAGCATTGTCATGAAAGGTACTAGCAGGAGAGGCCTCATGAATACTATCATTAAGTAGAGAAATTAGATACTAAAAAAACTCGATAAACTCCTCAGATAATTTCTTCTCCAGAAAACCAATCCCATGCAATCCAGTAGTAAAATCCTACAATTAAAACCTGCTCTCCTCTGTATCATCCGTTGAACTGTTAAACAATGTAATCCCAAGGTCCCAAGCTAATCTCAAAAAGGAACCAACATGCTAACATTGTGCCACTTTGATCATAATGGACTGACCATCATACCTAGACTGCATCCTCCTCTCCTAGAACCCCAATCTGAAATAATTGTAAGGGATGAACCCACTACCACAAGTCATTTCTTGCCATGACATATCAGTTAAGTCAAAGACTGCAAATCCATTGTTGGTCTCGATCTTGGGTATTGAAAAAGAAAAGATGTACTGCCATATAGCATGCACTCTATCATCTCTTCTCGAATCATACCAAAAATGAAACAGACCAATCATATGGGTTCCTGGAACCCACATCCAAACTAGAATTCCATTTTGTCTCATACCAAATGACTCCAATTGTGCTACATTCATCAACTATGTGCCAACTAATTTGTACAGCTCCTGCCAAAATGTCCTGAGAACTGTGCTTTCTCGATCATGGCCAATGTACTTAGGAAACCTATGGACTCTAAAAACCTCCCTAAAGAGCCACTATGCTATCTACAATGCCTCATACTCTAATGAAGTCCCTAAAATGTAGTCCCTACTATGCACCTCCAGTAGAACTATGCTAAAATGCATTGACACACTCTCCCACCTATGTACTGAAATGAGTGTAGACCGCCATAATCATGTTGGATAGGTATTCTCTTAATCGTTCTGCTAATAAGCCATGCACTCCCTCATATTTCTCCACACATCATCTTTGAGGCCCTTGCATGAGAATCTCTCTCTGATCTACTGGTAAGTCTAGAAGTAACCATGATGCACTAACAAGGGTGTATCATGTATAATCCTCATGATATCTTCCCTAAGTGTGTACTCAGGGACCAATTATATGCTAGCTTTGTATTAGATGATATCATCCACCACTTTTTACCTGTCATCCTGAATGTGACCCTCCATCAAATTGCAAGCAAACCAATCCATGGAATATCCCACCAAAAGGTGGGACTTCCAATCATTTGAAATCCTCATGAGCCAATCCAATGTGTCATGGATATCCTCCTGATGTTTATGTACATCCTTCATACTGATAACATGGCCAGAATGTAAAACATCCTTCATGCCCATCTCCCTGTCCTTGTCCTAATGATAGCATGATCAAAGATATGTATCTAGAGAGTACTCTATCCCATGCTTGAATATTCTCTCCATCATTCCCCACATCTCATCTAAGTGTCTCAAATGATCCTCCCATGTCCTGATGTATATGAGGTGATAATTAAAGAACACCAACATAAACCCTTGTAGTTGCGGTGTGAATATGGGGTTCATGTGATACTGAAAGATAGCAAATATGTTGGTCAACCCTAATGGTATGAAAAAGAACTCGTAGTGTCCATAATGACACCCAAAAGTATTCTGGTGATACCCTAATCGAAGATCAATCTTTAAGGAATATGTTTCTCGATGAATATCATCTATCAAATTCTCTCCCCTAGAAAATCCAAACTCAATGCTATGCTCAAATTCCCTATCAAGAAGTCTCTCAGAAGGAATCGCCCCAAAATCCCATATTGATGTGTCCACGTCCTCAATATATCAATTCTCGCAATAAGTGGGTGCATATACCTCCCTGATGGCTAGTCCACAAGTTATATGCTCAACTCCCTCATCTATAGTTATGACTAGATCCATCGATGGGCTCCCCAAAAGAAGTGGCTCATGATCTCCAAGATGCAGACTATGTGAATAATCAGAAGTATCTAAGCCATACATCTCATCAAACCCATGAAAATATGAATTCTCCTCATGCTCGACCATCACAAGAAACTCCTCCATCAAACCATAAGTACCACTAACATCCTCATGTGTCCTGACTTCCATAGATGATAAAAATGATGAATAATGTGCCAAAATCAACTCCATACGAAACTCAAGTGTAAGCTTCCCAACGTCCTCTTTATCATCCCTCATGCATGACTCCCTAGAAGTTAGATCACTATCCAAGGGAAAATCATCCAATACCAAATCCTCGTCGTATTTGGGTGCTAATACACCCTCATCATGCGCATCCAAAAAAAGAACCTGAGGTTTTGTCAAACCTTCATCGCAAGGTGAGGTCTTTGATTCACCAACTACTTTAGATTTGAATCCCTTCTTCTTCTTATTCTTCTCCCCAACTAATAAGTATGGCTTCAACCACTCACAG
Organism: Picea engelmannii; assembly: GCA_009831015.1. Classification (NCBI taxonomy): domain Eukaryota; kingdom Viridiplantae; phylum Streptophyta; class Pinopsida; order Pinales; family Pinaceae; genus Picea; species Picea engelmannii. Next base: position 2,898 of record ML883762.1, read on the forward strand.
TGCTCTAACAATATTCTTATATTCTTTTGATTTTCTTGAATGACTTGCAACAATTCTTCCATGAGTTCTTGATTTTTCTTCATCTCTCCTAAGACACTGTTGGCACAGAGGTAGACCCAAGGTTCAACGCTTTAGCAGTGCACCAAAAAAACCCTAACTACAGGCCCTTTTGGCAACACCTACAAAGCAGATGAAGTCTCACCCGAGGTAGAGGCAGGGGGGGTTGCAAGACTCAGATGTGTGCGACCTAGCTGGGACACAAATCTGTGATTACAATACCTTAACAGAGCACTTAGTAGTTAAGATTCATTAGAATTTAACCCTTATTTACATCGCATATCCAAACCCTAATTACATAACAACATGGTATTCAACCAGATCTAACACTTCCAAGAACTTAACACATAGAAATAGATCAGATCTAGCATTCATTCACATTGCTAAGCACTAAGTTATTATATCATATGCATCTAACATATATCATTGCACTAAGCATACATCACATCAATAACATAACAAATATAATGCACAAAGCAACTACAACATGGGAATATGTGGTTCACCCCAATGTGGGGTTATGTCCACCAACTCTTATCCTCTTTATTGTCTTCTTTCAATCTTCTACAAGCACATATCCATAAGAACGTACTCCGCATAGGACAAGAGATCTATGCGCACCTTGCTAGATCCTCCTTCCCCGAGATAGGTTTTAGCACAAAGCCTTCTTACAATCTTCACACAAGCTTCTTACAATCACTTGCACTTAGCTCTGCAAGTTCTTAGCACACAGTAAGCACAAAGCCTTTGCAATCACATAGGTCAAACTCTAGCACTTAGCATATTGGCCTCTTCCTACATCGCCTAGATATCTATTTATACATTACAAATGGGGCCTAAAAATGGGTAAACCCATGGGCCAACATCCCATACCCGTTACATAAACCCTAAACCCAAAAAATCCCTAAGAAGGGGCCAAGATCCCACGATCTCCGCTTCGCCTTGTGCTCCGCCTTCAACCAGCCTGTCGAAGTCCTAAAATCAGTCAAACGTGACCCAAGTTCTCCAAAGCTTGGTTAAGGGACAACAACCACTGAATGTACCAAAAAAATATGAGAATATGATTCACGATTTACTCCTCAGGTTGGGAGGAAAACATGCTTTGATACCACTGTAATAACCCCACTTGGTTGTTGATTTTTTTTTGGTGTTTTCTTGGTTAAAGACTTCCATCAAACACTTTGATTTTAAACCCAAACTCACTACAATGACCCCCTTTCTATTGTTGTAATATTTTTAATTATTTGTTGGCTCAATACTTTTGTCAAACACATTGGTAGCATACCCCAATACTATTGTTATACATATTTATTTGGTTGTTGTAGCATTTTTAGTGTATTTCTGGTTCTTTGTTTTTGTCAAACACTTAGGATGTAGGTTCATATCCACAATAAAATCCCTTTGTTTCTATTGCATTTCTGATTTGGTTTATTAGATATATAGGATGTATGTAGGGGGTTTTATGTACCAAATCAAGATTTCATTGATTACCATTGATGTAACAACAAATATGCACATAGACTAATACTAAAATACATCATTATTACATCAAAGACACACAACATTTCCCAGCTTTATTATTATCCAAATTTGAACAATGATAGTAACAAAATAACTCACGAATATGGTTGATATATTATTGATCCTTGTTGGGAATATATATGAAACTTTGGTGGTGTTGTTTGACTAGAATAATAGGGGTAAATGTTTTCCCTACAATAGCTACTGAAGCACCCCTCAAAACCACATCCTGTGTTGCTCAAAAGGACCTCCCAACTCTTCAAAATTTTGTTGTCCAAGTAGGTATTAACCCCTCTCATAATGAATATATCCCAAGCAATAAAAATGACCTCCTCTAACAATATTTTGACCTCACCAATAGCTCATCCTGTACCTTAGAAATCGCTCCATATATGAGAGTATTAGCTACCAGTAGATGCACACACCCTCACACCAAGAGAAGATTGTGGCCCCATGGAACTCGACCCTTTTTTATAGAAGAAGTTGGTGGCTTCTAAAGGAATCAGTCCCCAATAAGGGATAAAGATGCTCACAATAATTCTGCAACCACACTAAAAAATATACCTCTACAAACCCCCAAAACACTACAAAAATATGGATCTCTACTTAGCAATTGGGAGAGAAGCCATTATGCAAACAATAAAAGTGTTTTGTATTTTATTATTCAATTAAGCATATATTTATACATGATTTTTTCCCTCAAAAACATAAGAAACTCATGAGGGAATCTCTCAACCACACACACATAAATAAGGTCTGATAGGGAAGTGGATGATAGATTGTTCAGTAATATCTGGAAATCTCGACTGCTCTTTGTTGTTGCAAGGGAATCAATCTTTCCTTATTTATAGGGCATCAAGTGGATTATTGATCGAACCCTAATAGATAGAGGTATTGTTGTTGATGCTCTATGGAACTTTTTTGGCTCTCAGAGCACATAAATTCATATTATAAATTTCATAGACTGGAGGTTTCATTAGACATGACTTTTTTTAATAAGTTCTATGATGACAATGACATTAGTAAAGTCCTATCTAGATGGTGGAAGGAAGAAAATAATTTTTTCAACAAGACTAGCGGTTGGTGTGCCATTACTAACATTTGCGAACCATATATGTATCTAATGGTACTATTATATGATTTATATGGGGAGAATGATTTTTCAAGGTTTTCATATTCTTGGTATCCATTGGCTCACATGGTGGAAATGATAGGAAAAATGTTCAATCGGTAAAGTGTTTTGTCAAATCATTTGAGTTTATTGATAGAAAAGGTCCATGAGGTGAAGAAAGCACCTAGTATGGTTCTTACTGTATACATGGCCTCATACTTTCTTGATGTTATTTGTGTTGGTAATGTGTTCCCATGTTTGAGTCTCAGATGGAATATCATTGATGATCTTGTTCATGTATACTTTCAAGATTTATGTGAACACAAGTATAAGAAAAGGTATGCTGAGATGTGTGATCATTTTTTGGAAAGACTATAATACATTATATTTTGAGAAGAATATCCAAGGTTATATGTGGATGAAAAAAGTTGATGAATCACATAGGAAACTGGTATGTCTAATAAATTTATACTTACATCATAATATTTGGCGTAACCGAGCCACCCTACCTGTTGCAAAAAAATGTGTCAGGTCACCTAGTAGTTGGGGAAATTGCCTATCATGCTGTCTATCAAGAATTTAATGCTTCTCTCCTTAAGGAGGTGAGGAAAAAGATATTAATTCCATATGGATTAATGTTGGGTCATTTTTTCATTAAGGATCCAAAACAGGCTCACCAAGAGGTTGCCATACATTTAGAACATTGCTTCCCTCAAGGGAAATTTAGAAGACATGACTTGAAAGGTCTTGTCACCAAACATTGTGATATTTTTGCAGCATCATGACCTTATGTTTATGAAAAGTTGGTGAACGAATTATTTCTCCAAGACATGAAATATTGGGAAGAAGTACTAGAAAGAAAAAATAATTCACAACTCACAATATTCAAGACTCTAACCTCTGATGAATAGTTGGCCAATTTGGGAAGAAGAATGATATCCAAAAAATAAAATAAATAAGTCGAGGAAGCCCAAAGAATAGATTTATTAATAATGAAATAAGAAGATGAGTTGAAGTGGAGAAGGTAGCTGAACAATAGAAAGAATGACAACAAAAAAAATGACAAGAAGCAGAGGCTCAACATTGGGAATTAGGAAAAGAGGAGAGCCATCGAGGTTGAGAAAAGATGAAAGGACTTTCTAGACCAAAGAGAGAAAGAGTGAGCCAAAAAAGAAGAAGAAGAGATCAGAAACAATAGTTAGGAAGAGGCCACATCCAAACATAGAAATCCATGACAGTCATAGGGAGATAAACATGAGAAAAAACCTACAAATAAACCTAAAGAAGTACATGATTTGACCAATACCGATGAGAGTGCCTCTGATCAGGAAGAAAAGTAATTTGAAAATTAGAAGATAGAATATAGGCACAAATAGGAAAATGTCGAAGGAAATTCATCTGAACACATTGAAGAAAAGGTAGTTGGTCGATCACTTAAATCACCAAAAGGAAATAATTTGGATAAGGGGAAGGAGACTATGATTGAATAGTTCCATACCCCATGAAGTATTTAGAATGCAATGGCATGGGGTGATAGACAGATTCTAGAGCCTATCAAAGAGGTAGTCGATTTGGAGTCTATATCTTATAATAGGCATAGGCAAGCTATTGCTAGAAGAACATTGAGGAGGAAAAGGTTTGACATTGATAACGTTGTGGCTTGTACACCAAAATATCCTTTATTCGACACAATGAAATCTAAGCTTAGTGATATTGTTGTTGCAGGAGTGGTGATTTCACACGCTACTATTGATAAATCCAGGGCCGATGAGGTTGAAGTAGAATGTATGAAGAAATAGTTAGAATTATTGAGAAATCAAGGGGATTATTGTCATGGATATTCTAGTGGTGAGAAATTTTAAAGAGAACATACAAGAAGAGGATCACCGACTTGCACAAGTTATAATAAACTTTGTCACCAAAGAAACATAGTTGCAAGAAGAGAATTTGCAGTTAGTGATTGTGCACAAGGAAGTGTTGAAGTAGCATGAGAAGTAAGAAAGGATGTAGGAACAAGTGAGCTACATTATGGATATTCATAGGGGTCGTGGTGACAAAGAAAATGACATTGGCATATTAGTCAAGGAAAGGATGCACCATGATACAAAGGTGTCTGGATTATTGGTGGGAGTTATCACTGGTGTCAAAATCTAAATTAAGAAAAGGAATGGAAGGTATGCACGGAGCTGTGGCACTGAATGGATGAGACAATGTTAAATTTTTTTTTTCCTACGTTCAACCCATTGGAATATTTTCAACCTTTTGATCAAGTAGTATTTGACTTCAAGAAGGTGGTTGAAAAGTGTGAGGAAGAAATTAAAGGAATCACATCAATTGAGCACGGTCATATACATAAGTTATCATTAAAGTAAATAGGGACATGCCCTAATATGGAGTATATGATTCTAGAAATCGATAAATATGCCCAACGTTTTAGGTGGGAGAGAAAAAATTTATGTTTACCCATGGAAAACCATGTGTTCCCTCAACAACAATTTTTCAAGGAAATATTTCAACAATGGGTCAACGATGATGTTGTGTGGATGCAATAATCGAGAATCCCAGTCCTAACATAGAGACTACTAAGAAGGTGACTATCAATGTAGCAGTGAAGGAATAAGATGAAATGCATGAACATGTAATAGACGGAATTATCACATTACCTGAGAAATAGAAACATGTTAATTTAGTTGCTTTCACTTTTATTCTTTTACTATTTCTAAATTTATGATTAAGACTATAAATTCATGAAGTAAAGGTGGAAGGGGGAATTTTGACTCTTAAACCATTTTTGGAAAATTGGGAGCCAAGAATTATTTCAAGGTCCAATTTTAATTAATTTGATTGGAGCAAAGACATTTAATTTTGCTAAGAAATTTTTGTTCATTTACCAATAATAGTGGACTATTGTACTATTATTTGAATGTTTCAACTATCTAGCAACATTTTCTATTCTTGAGAAGCTATCTTTCATTATTGATTAAATTACCTATTTTCTTAGTAATTCTTCTTTCAATTTTCCTAGTTAGATTTACTCACATAATTAGTCCTGAGTATTTTAATTTTCACCTCTTTCAACTTTATGATCTATAATACATGTTAATACTCTTTGGATGAATTATTTTTTAGAAGGGTTATTAAAATTACAACTATGTATAGGCTATCCTAGAGAGAACATCCCCATTTAAAGTTGAGTCAAGTTTTTTATTTAGCTTAGCTCTAATAACTGAAAAACCCAAAAAAAAGACAAAGAAAAGAATTGTTAAATCCCAACGAAAGGTTGTCTAACCATTAACCTAGATAATTTTTCCACACCAAATAAGGATGAATCTAACTGAGCCTCATCCTTGGGTTTAATCCTTATTTTTAAGCATTGAGAATACACCCCCCTCAACACTATATAGTTGATTTGTCTTGTAGTTGCCTGGAATATTACCATGATTGAACAAAGTTTAAAGTTATATTATTTTATTCTAATTTAAATGTGAGAGATCCTTATGGGGGAATAGAGGGGCCAAAGTATTAATATATTATTTTATTGTAAACCAAAGTCCACATACCTTAGAGTATGATAAAGGAAAAATCAATATGGGGATGTGTGCCAAGGAGTTATGTGGAGTTCCTTGGTTTCCAAGTGGAAAGTTCATCACATGCATACTAATTCCCTAGGTTTGGGGAATTTGAACATCATTATACCTACTCGTTTTTTGACTTTGTTTTCTCTCTTGCCATGCATGAGTTCACGTTTAAATTGTATAGAACTAGCACCATTTGACCTACATATTGAAGTATTGAAGATAAATACTTGCTGGTAAATTATATTGTTATGTCTATGATAGAAGGTTGATATGGTTGTTATGTAAATATGATATGTAAATACCTATAGGCATGAGCATGGGATTATCGTGATTGAGACTCCACCAATAACTAGTTTTTTTGGATCCCTCAGCCTTGAGATTGTTGGGAAATTTGCATTGGATCCCTAGAGGGGGTGAACACCGCTTGAGGGACTGTAGGGAAGAGAATGTTAGGAAAATATGCTTCCACGCTAAACCTAATAGAAGAGAGGAAGACATATTTAAGATATAAAATAAATGACAAAGAAAACACACAGTACACATAGATTTTACCCTAGAAACCCAAACAGGAAAACCAACATTCCTTAAGCATATTTCTCTCTTGTTATCTTATTAATTCAAAATAAAAGGTTACATTCCTAACCTTGGTCCACACCTAAGACACAATCGAAATCATACATTCTTTCTTTACACAAGAACAACCCTGTAGCCAATTTGGCTTACATCTACATGACCAACAACCTAATATTAAATATTAACATGAAGATATAAATATTAACTTGTACAATATTACAATATGCCTTATATATAGGATTTACAATAGGAAAAACCCTAAACAAAGGAACCCAAAAATGGTTACAAATCCATGTAGATCATTGGATATGAATCTCGCAAATCTAGGGATTCTGCTACAGTTGACTTCTAGTTAGATTACCCATCAACTAGCAATTGAAATTCATTCGGTATTTAGTCAGTTTCCACATGACTGCCTGTCGACCTCTTGACGAATGACCTCTTCGATTTTTTTTCGATCACTTCGAATTCAAATTTATTGGTTGAACACTTTGACCATCGACTTTCACTATCATTTGATCCACCTTGACTCAACTTTCACTGCAAATAATATAACAACCCAACATTCTCCCACTTGTTGTCTTCTTTGTTGAACCGAGAGTTTCTTGAACTTTTGTTCACAAAACCGGGGTAGCAATGCCCATTGCCTCTCTACACCAAGAGAACTTCATAAAACTCACATACTTGGTCAAAGAGTCTGTTATTTTTTCCAACATGTCTACTTTCTCTAACAACACTTTGTTGCTTTACACCATGTCTCTAACAAAATGGCATTGTACATCAATATGCTTAGTCTTGGAATGATAAGCGGGGTTCTTTGCAAGAAATATTGTGCTTTGACTGTCGTAAATTATCTTCATAGCTCTTTGCTCAAACTCAATTCCTGGACATAGCCATTGCAGTCATGATACTTCTTTAATTCCATGAGTGGTTTCCATGTATTCAAATTCTATTGTTGACAAGACTACGACCACATGTCTCTTACTCATACAATTGATTCCTCCACCGAAGTTATTGAACACATATCCATTGGTAGACATTTGTCGATACCTATCTCCATCCTAATTGACATTGACAAAACCATGTACATCTATTTCACTATCATTTCCATGCTTCCCTTGGTAGCATATAGCATAGTATTTTGTGCCACAAAAATACCTAAATACTCTCTTGACAATTTTCCAGTGCTCCTTTCCTGGTGTCGACATGTATCTTCTTAACACTCCCACTGAATGAACAATGTTTGGTTGAGTAGAGACCATTTCATACATTAGACTACCAACGACACTTGCATAGGGGACATGTGCCATATCCTTTATTTATTCTTGTGTATTTGGAAAATATTTATCAATTACCCTTGCTCCCACAGGAATTGATACCTTTACAGGTTTACAATCCTACATGATGAAACATTTCAAAAAAAATTCAATATACTTTTTATGATTCAAGCAAATCTTTCTCGCTGCTCGACCTCTCTTGATATTCATTCCAGAATGAATTTTGTTGCACCGAGATCCTTCATGTCGAACTTGGAGGATAGATGCTTCTTCACCTCCTTTATTGCGTTCATGTTGTTTCCAATCAACATGTTGTCAACATACATTGATACATATATGAAATTCCCACCTTCTTCCTTGGAATATATAAAGTGATCATCTTTGCTTCTTTAAAATCCAAAACTAAGGATGTGTGTGTCAAACTTTTGATACTGCGTACTTGGTGATTTCTTTAAACCATAAAGGGATATTTTTAACTTGCATACTAGCTCCTTCTTTGCCTTTACTATAAATCCTTTAAGTTGTTTCATATAAATTTCTTCTTCCAGTTCCCCATGAAGGAATACTGTCTTCACATCCATTTGTTCTATTTCCATATCAAATGATACATCTAGATACAATAGTACTCTAATGGAATTTAATTTTGAAATAGGGGAAAAATCTCACCGAAGTCGACTCCTTCGACTTGGGAATATCCCTTTGCTGCTAGTCGAGATTTGAATTTATTGAGTTGACCTGTTGTGTTCATTGTTTTATTGAATACCCACTTTCTACCGATGGAATTTCTTGCATTAGGTAATTATACTAAATCCCATTTCTGATTCATATGAAATGATTCAATTTCTTTGATCATGGTATCCTTCTATATTCTACCCTCTTCCGAGTCAAATGCCACCCTGACCAACTTGGGCTCCTCGCTAGTGGCAGTTAACACAAATGATGAATGGAAGTCGGGTGGACTATATATTTCAACTAGTTTTCTTACTCGTTCATACCTCCTTTCAACCAAGGTCAATTGTTCCACCTCTTCATCAAATTCAATTGACTCATCTGAATCATCATCTTCTTCGTTCCTAAATTAATACTACACCTTCTTCATATCATTCTCTTCTTGAACCATCACTTAAGACTCATAATTCTTTCTGACTTATCTAAAGAACACATATCGATTGTACATTGTTCTCCTTGATGCAGGATCTTAGAACTTATATCCTTTCATTCCTTCTTTGTATCCAATGAAAATATACTTGACTGCCTTCTTTTCTAGCTTGTTCCTCTTTTCAGTGGGAACATGAACAAATGCATCACATCCAAATACTTTAACATGTGAAATTCAAGGCTTCTTACCAGACCGTACCTCATGTGGATTCAAGTCAACTAGTGTTGATGAAGGAGATATATTCACCAAATATTTTGCAACGTCGACTGCCTCTGCCCAAAATTATTCAACAAGACCAACACACTAGTACATATGACCAAATTTGCGATGATTTTTCGTTGATATTTCCACACTTATCCATCACAATTTCCATGAAAGCCAAGAATTTTTTTTGTTGCTTTAATTCCGTCACTATATCCATGATCCAGGTGTTCTTGGAAACATCGATGAAATTATCTCTCCACGTGTCATCCCCATCAAAATGGGTTAACCCAATGAATCGTCGAAATTACGATGAAACTTTGTCGCAATTATGAAGCACAACCATAGAAATTATGAAGAAACTTTGTCGCAATTACGACGAAAGTTTATGCCAAGACAAAAACTTACGACGCAAATTTTGTATGTGCGACAAAAAACCGTGGCAAATGGCGACGAAAATTCGTTGCAATGGCGACGAAAATTTATGTCAAAACCAAACTTACGATGTAGATGTTGTATGTGCGAAAAAAACCATGGAAAATTGTGATGAACTTTCATCCCTATTGCCACGGTTGTTCAAAATAAAAATTGGCTTCCGATGAACTATCATCGATATTGCGACGATTTTTTTAAGTTAAAAAAAAAAAAAAAAAACACAAGATATGGTATTACAATATTACATTGTAATATGGTATACCATATTACAATGTAATATGGTAATGCCATATTACATTGTAATATGGTATTGCCATATTACATTGTAATATGGTAATGCCATATTACATTGTAATATGGAAATGTAANATATTACATTGTAATATGGTAATGCCATATTACATTGTAATATGGCAATGCCATATTACAATGTCTCTACTTTCTCAACAATATGCAAGAAGTTCTTTTTAAAAATAAATTAGGATAGTGATTTGTCCTAAGTGGGATGGTGACCTTGGCATTCAACAAAATAGGAATTAATTCATTGATGACAAGTGTAGCAGGTGTGCAGGTCCACAAGTGTTAAGAACCAGATATCAATATAGCATAGAAAAACCTCAGACTAAGTACTCAACGCCTTGAAAAAGAGATAATTTCAGATAATAAGCCTCTTTGAGGGGGCAACCTCCTTTTACCCCACATAAATGTTCAAGTACAAGATGACTCCAAATGAAAATGTCTCCTTGGTATATATAGGAGGCTAGGAGGTATAATTACAACTAATGGAATAAAGCCGACATAGATAAAATAACATTTCTAATGTAATATGCCCCAATTAAGCTGTAATGAGCCAATATTAGGGTTTAACATGTGACTCCCCTTGAGACACATGTTGTCCGCAATGCTTGAGTAACTCTGGATGCTTCTGTATAAAAGACTCATCTTCCCAAGTGGAATATTCAACTGATAGTTTCCTCCATTTAATGAGATACTTTGAAATGGATCTATTCCTCAGCTAGCGAATTCTTATGTTAGCGATGGCTTCAGGCTCCAATATGATTTTTCCTTCCTCGTCAAGTTTTGGAAATATAGTTTGAACTAGGATCTTGTCGCCTATAACCTTCTTTAAGCATGAAACATGGAAAACTGGGTGTACTCATGAAGATGCAGGCAACTCCAATTTGTATGCCATAGTACCAATCTTTTGCCACACCTTATAAGGGCCATAGTACTTTGGTGATAATTTATTATCTTTCTTGGCTTGCTTGAGGGACATCTGTTTGTATGGTTGTAGTCTTAAAAAAACCTAATCCCCTACTTCAAAACTTATTTCACTACGATGTTGATCTACTTGTTGTTTCATGCGATTATGTGCCATGGTTAGGTTGTCCTTTAATATTTGGAGAACTTGTTTTTGATGCTCGATGTGATCTTCCACTGCTTGAACCTTATATTTTTATTTTAGAGAAGAAGTGATGGAAGGAGGGTGGTATCCATAGAGTTCCATAAATGGTGTCATTTGTGTTGTAGTATGAAAGGAAGCGTTATACCATCATTCTGCCAAGGGTAACCATTTGAACCATTGTGTTTGTTTATTAGAGACAAAGCAACGGAGGTAGCCTTCCAAACATTTGTTCACTATCTCAGTTTGTCCATCAGATTGAGGATGATAGGATGAGCTATGATTCAATTGAGTACCCAAACAAGAAAATAATTTTGTCCAAAAATGTCCAGTGAAGATGGGATCTCTGTCACTTACAATAATCTTTGGGCTGCCATGTAGCTTTTGAACTGTCTCCATGAATGTGTTGGGAAATGTACTAGCTTTGAAGGGATGAGAGAGTGCACAAAAGTGTGTGTACTTGGTCAGTCTATCAACAATCACCATGATGACACTCTTTCCTTTAGACTTCGGTAACCCTGTGATGAAATCCATGGAAACCTCCTCCCAGCGCTGAC
>WSFP011491768.1:0-14768 GCA_009831015.1 Picea engelmannii
ACTTTCAACAACAAAGGAAGAGTATGTTGCTGCTACAGAGGATAGTAAAGAGATGATTTGGTTACAGAGGTTTATGGAGGAATTGGGAAAGAAGCAAGAGAATAACAGGTTGTATTGTGACAGTGAGAGTTCCATTCATATTGCAAAGAACTCAACCTTCCATTCGAATACTAATCATATATAGTTGAGGTACCACTTCATACGATCCACCTTGGAAGATGGACATTTGAAGTTGGAAAAGATACACACTAGCCAGAATCCTGCAGACATGTTAACAAAAGGAGTAACCAGGGAGAAACTGAGTTCCTAATCAGTTTCAGTTGGTCTTCAAGAATGAATATGAAGATGAGAAATTTTCCAGGTCCAAGAAGGTTCAGAGTCCAGCATATACAATAGCGGTGGAGTTGTTGAGATCAGTCTCCAAGTGGGAGATTGTTGGTTGTGGAGCCTGATTATCTTCCTGGTTCAGAGGTCTTTTACTTTCAGCCGTGTTTATACCCCATGAAGTATTTACACCCCATAATTATGTACACTCTTCCACGTGGGGGACTGCAGAGGGGGGGTACCCCCTCTGCGGGGTCCGAGGGGCCTATGCCCCCGGCTGGGGAGTCTGGGGGAAAGCGGGCCCCCAGTGGGGGTTTGGGGGCCCCCGATGGGGATTCGGGGGTGAAGCCCCCGAAGGAAAAATTACCTTGTAACTGCATATTGTAATTTCATTGTAAATCTGGACTGTTCATTATAAGGTCGCATATCTAACAATAGAGATTATGTTAGTTTTTTTTCCCTAGAAGACAACTCTCTTTTATGAGGGAAATGTATTGCGGCTATGGTTGATGGTGAATAATGTATTCTAAGATATGAGACTGTGAGCGAAATAATAGGAAGTTATAGTGGATTTGTTGTAGGTTGTATCCCTTCATATGCTGGATAATAATAAAGGAAGGACCTAGCAATTTCTCTGGTGGACGTAGCCCACACTGGGTGAACCATGTAAATATATGTCTCTATTGTATTGTGTATCTTCTTTGTTTTGTTTCCTCATTTGTTTTATTTTATTTCTCCACGGTCCTGTTTTTCTAACACAAAGGACAACTGATCGATCATCACGATATTCCCATGTCACACACCTACTACAAGAACTTAAAAAAAAATCGGCTTTTTCCTTCTTTTCTCCGAGGAACAGAACCCTTGAATTCCTATGGGGCCTAATGCAGACCTTACCATCCCTTATCCTTACCCATGTGATCATTGGTTGTGACCATAGGCCTAACCGAAGAGGTGCTCCTAGCCTTCATGATTTGGGAAATCTCAATGCAGGTGTTTCCTTGCTCTCTGTCTTTTGAGAGGACGAAACCCTAAAAGGATCTAATAGCTTATTGAGTTTAACAATGACTTGGGTTAAGTTTTGGTACTCTACCCTTTCAGTATTTTGCATATCAGGTTTTCACGATATAAGAAGACGAGGGGTTCCTACCCTTCATTTTTTCGGGTGCCGAAACACCGAAATCCTTATATCCACCAATGCTCATCTCAAGGTTTCGCAAGTTGGAATCTCATGATATGTGAAGACAGGAAGTCTCACACCGGGTTTTTCCCGAGAGCCGAAAATCTGAAGTCTATATACTCTGCTTAGTTCGTCTCGGGGTTTCCCCTATCGGGATTTCGTGATTAGCGAGTACAAGGGAACTTACCCTTCGGTTTCCCGAGTACCGAAACACTGAATCACCAAACTCAAATCATGCTATATTAATTCGGTGTTCCACCTATCGGGATTTCATGGACTGGGACTTCGTGAATCCTATTTCTCCAATTCCTTGTCCTCTCGTACTCCCGGTATCCGAAGTACCGAAGTACTAAAATTATGGTCCTCCTTCTCCTGAGCGAGATCAACGGCTCAAAGGCTCTCCTGATCCAATGAAACAGATGGATTTTGGGGTTTTTATGGGTCAAGAGTTTAGAACTCTTACCTCTTGTTTTCTTAGTAACCGAATTACCAAACTCTCCTTTCAGGGATTTCACCGAAACCTCCCCTGTGTGCACCTTTCAGGACTTCGGGATTTGCGATTCCTCGAATCCGCCATGACCAAGCTCTTGGTCCTTCAACCTTCTGGTATCTAAAACCCTGATGGGTTCGGATCTCTACCACATGTCCTCTGAGATGGATGGTCCTGGTCTTTTCATTGTTTCGTGTACCGGGAGTTTGAAACTCTCGGTACCAAGACCACAACCTCCTCTACATCCCGAACTCCAAATATTCGAAATACCAAAATTAGATGGCTCTACTCCCGTATTGGTATTTCATAGACCGGGAGTTCATGATGCAGTGACTCCACGATTTTAGTCCTTCAACCTTTCGGTATCCTAAAACCCGATGGGTTCGGATCTCTGCCACGTGTCCTCTGAGATGGACGGTCCTGATCCTTTCGGGTCTTTGATGAGTCCTCACCTTTGCATATGCAAGGCTTGAAAATCATGTAGCTTCCCCTGGATCTGATGGCTATCGACTATCCATGCGAGATCTAATAGTAGTTGTAGCTCCTCCCTGAGCTCATGCTTTCTTCCTTTTTCTTTAGATGATTTCAAAGTATCAAGGGTCTCAACCTTCGATCTTCTACTGCAAGCTGGCTATTGGGTCTTGTCAACACTTATGAAAAGTGTTGTCCCTCCTGAGATTTCTCAGCTATGAAGGAAATTAGTATCTTTGCGCTCTTTCTCCTAGGCTTGACTCTTAGAAGGGTCTTTTTTGCACCTCTTACACTCATTTGTCAAGTCTAGGACTTGAGGGAGTCTCGGTCTCCACTTGGCTCACAGGGAGCCTGTGCATAACTACACTACCTCTCCTAAGCTTAACAGAATTTGTCCTCCAAGGGACTCTGGATGACTAGGAAGGTTGGCATGCGTACGTGAGACTATGCCTAAGGTCGTCGAACTCACCATTTGTGGATATAACTCAAGCTGCAACAGGACACAAGCATTTGCGAGTACCAATCATGTCCTATCCATATAATATCTTACTGGCCTAATCATACAGCCAAATAGTAAGGAAAGAGACACAGTATATTCATTTAGAAATCAAACACAATTCTTGAAACATACACAGTATAACCAAATTCATGCCCAGTTACAACTAAATTACACAGAGTAAGAAAATTCTTATCTATTACAAGTTGCCTCCAACCAATTGACTGTGGATGTTTTTCCTTCCACCTGACCATAGGTAAAGAGGCATTCATTCTTAGCACTCTAGCCACCCCCATACTAGGCCATGATATCACCAGGGAATTCTCACAGTTCTCGAGGGTTCTCTCTCTGTTTCAGTTTCTGTTCGGGTCCTGTTCACTGCAACTCTGAGCTCTCTCTCTCGGTTATGGCCTTGGTGAGGTTTCTCAGATGATGCCCAGCATCAAGCTCATGGCCTCCAGTTCGGGACTCGCTAGAGAGCTCTATGCATATCCCTTGTGAGATTTCCCCATTCTCTTTTCCTATCCCCCCCCTCTCCCCTCTGTGTGTTACCTTGGGAGGCTTGCCAATCCTATCATGTTCCTTCTATCAGAAGGAAGCTCAGGTCTGCAGGTCCCTGTCGTACTTCGGGCTGACAACCCATGTTTCCATTCATGGGGGTGGTTGGTGATTCAACCACCGGTCCTTTCTGCATTAACTGATTTTATTTCCTTAGGGTTCAAAGGAGGTTTTCATCCTCATCAAGGGAAGTTTGGGGTTATTTGATATATAAACCCTCTTGTATAGTTTCACATTCTTCCTCTAGTGATATCATGGCTAGTACTTTCAAGGCTTCACCCCCACAGTCAGTTATTGGCAACTCAGTCAATCATACATTTACATTTTCATCATTCCTTAGCATGGTAATTCCTATATTATGATTAATTACAAATTTGGGGGAAACAGGGTGTTACAATTCCCTCCCCCTTAAAGAAACATCGTCTTCGGTGTTCTTTCTCAAAACACATGTCATGCCTTTCTGATTCAGCCACTTCATAAGTCTTGACCTTCATCCTCGGTCAGGTCCTCTTTCAGGATCTTAGTATTTGTCACCTGCCTTCAATAATTCTTGGACAACAAGCACATTAATCACAATTTTATGCGAAAACATCTCACTGTTGTTCAAAACTCAAAAGGAAAATTTCATATTCTAGCACATTACTTATCTGTGTAGTTTGTGGATCTGTATCCACATGGTAGTTTTGTTATCCATGCTCATCGCTTTCCTTTATTTACTCATCGGGTGCATGATTCCAATTCAATAGTTCACAAGAGCTATCATGATTTCATTTTCCTTTCCAAGGTTCTTCCACACGGAAAACTACCCATTGTGTGCATGATCCCAATAGTTTACAAGAATTATTAAGGTCTCTTCTTCCTTGCGGTCACTCACCCTCCAGGCCCAGGCTTAGGCATCCCCTTCACTACTATACAGTCCCTCGAGCGACCCATCTTGCCCTACCAAGGTTTTCTCGCATAGGAAAAAAAATTAGAGATCCTATCGAGTCTTACAGTCGAGGCATCCCTCAAACTTGCTCTGTCGAGGCATCCCTCCATCTTGTGTTACCTCAACATAGTTTATTTCAGGTAATCATGACTCGCCATGGGGTTTTTCACGGCTCAATAGTATCCATGTTCATCATATTCAACTTTGACAACCTTCATCTGTTCCTTCTGGACATATCTTTTCTCCTTACCTGTATCACAGGTATACAAAATTCATGAGACATTATTATAAATTTTAACTTTCATAATGTTATTGCAAATCTGTCACCCACAGATTTTCCAATCTCATGATTTGGTTTTCATATTTGTTCTGCACAGGAAACAGATTCATAATTATGGGACTTTCCTTCCCATGACAGTTTGTCTTAGCAGGCAATTGGCCTTCCTTATGGGCTTACAATGCTGACATATCCAAGACCCCTTTTCTTCCTACACTTTCAACTTCAATCGGCCAAACAACTTGTTAGCTTTTCCATGCATATACATTTTATTGCAATTTTACAACATCGTCACCAAAATTTTAAAATTGTGCATACTTAACAATTAAATTACTTTCTCAAAAAGAAATACCATTCCTTGCGGTTTGGCTCAGTAGGAAATCGATCTTTCCTATGGGCTTACCTCACTGCCATATACATGACCATTTG
This sequence comes from Picea engelmannii, assembly GCA_009831015.1. Lineage (NCBI taxonomy): Eukaryota > Viridiplantae > Streptophyta > Pinopsida > Pinales > Pinaceae > Picea > Picea engelmannii. The sequence goes on from WSFP011491768.1 coordinate 5,154, forward strand.
TTTCCTACAATTCATTCTCTCCACAGCCAAAAAAACTGTTAGTCTTATCTCAACATGCCAAACTTTTCAAAATGTAATTCAACATTTAAAAAGGGTCTTTAACAATTGTGCCAATATCCATGGCCACATTCATAAACAATGCATTCTTGCATTGATTTCAAGTTTGTCACACTTTATGACAGTTTCTTGGCCATGGTGTGTTGGAACTTAACCAAACTCTCCACCACATGGCCTATTCATTTTCATTCATTCTTACAACGGGACCATGCTTCCTGCTATAGGCCAATCACGACCCCAAATCGGTATACCAGAACTCAAAGTTTCACATGAATGCTTTTACACATTCCTTGATTGTCAAAGAATTCATGTCATATCAATTCATGAATTCTTCCAAGGGTTACAAGAAGTGTTTACTACTAGAGGTTCATACCTCCATTATTTAGGTTCTCCTTCTCGAATCATACCTTACTTGGGTATCTAAGGCATACAACTCCCCTTTCAATTTTCATGCACAACATGAGACCTTAAAATATTTCAGAAGGGTTTCTTACCAAATCCCTTCATACCTTGTGCCACACAGACACAGATATCTTTATACCATTTCTTGGTTGCTAGCACCTTCTTTCTTATTTTCTACCTCATCAATAGTGCTTTAGCGGGATTTTTATAGTCCCGTCAACAATCTTTCGACCCCAGCCCTTCCATGGTCACCCTCTTCTTGAGGTTGTTCATTATTGGCAATTGTATTTCTCAATAGTTCCAATATTATTTCTTTCTACACATGACATACACCATAGTCACATTAGTCGTCGTGTAAATTAAAATGCGGTATCATAGCATTTAAATTAATAAAATATTTTCAGACATGTCTAGCATATTTGTATGCAGTTCATCACATTATCCTTAATGTTTTCATGAGTGTAACACAACAGTTCTCAATCATTTTTATAGTGTCACAGACCCCCGACCCTCAAGCCAAGATCCGCTACAGGATCACTCTGAATTCTCTGAGCCGAAGCGGCTCCTTTAGTTCCTTATCGAAACCTCACAATTTCGATCCACAGGTCCTTCCCTGAAATACCGAAAAGGCTTAACGATGGTTAGCCCCTGGCCAATCCTCAGTCCATGTGACCACCTTCCTCATGAGCATAGCCCTAACTCCACCAGAACGTCGCACTTCGTGACTTTGGGAGTTTCAACACAAGGTGCACTGACTCCTCGTCTTCAGGATTTTCGAAATCCCGAACCCCGAACGACCTAAACGATCTTACCTGTTCTGGGTCCTATCCACATGACTATTTCCCGTGACCCTGACGTTACTCCTTCAATGCTTTTGGGGTTTTGCATTCTGGAGAATCGCAATTCCCGCTGCAACAATCCCTGACCCCTTGATCTTTCGGTACCTGAAATACCGACGTATCGAACCAAAAAGAGATCAACGGCTCATAGCCTCCCCTGATATGACGACTCTCATTCTCTCGTGACTTCACAGATAAATGGTTTTGGAATCTTTCCCTTTGCATCCCCAATGCTCAGAATGTCCTCCCTGTGACCGCATTTCACCTTCAGGGTATCGGAATTCACAACTTTGCAATTCCGCTGCGCACAATTCCTGTGCCTTCAACCTTGAGTTAGCTTTTTTTTTGTGGTATACCAAATATTTCCCTTAAGGAATATAAAAATTCACCTTTGTTAACTTACATCTATGATGTACTTAACCACTTTCATAATACTAAGATTGCATGTAGCTATCATAGGTATTATTCATAGCCTACATACATTTTTTTTTTTTTTTTAAATCAGTCAACTCACAGACCTTCTCATGTGATCTTCAAAGGCATAAACATTTGCCTCTTATCATGACAACATAGAATCCTTACTTGTTTACTCTTTCATTTAATTGTATTGGCATTTCGTGATTTCTGGATTCATGTTGCAAGGAATTATGGTTCCTCGATCCCTGAAATCCGAAAACCTGAAAGACCAAGGCTAATGTTTTTCTCGGCTCTTTCATCCACATGAACCTTCGCTCGGAACCTGGGGTCAACTCTCAGAAAAGCGTTGGGATCCCATATTTCGGTGAACCCAGAGACAACACTCCATTGTTTCCCAAACTTCTGGTTCATGTGGCCCTGACAATATGGATCCCACGGTCCCAATTTCTCTGGTGATCAACGATCTGGGTCAAGTCCTGACTTTCCACCTTTCGGGATTCTGGAGGAGTCTTCACCCCTTAACTCCCGATGTCAAGCGCTTTGACTTTATGTCTACGGGATTCCTGATATCCTGATACCAGGTGTGACTGCAGCCCCACTCCTCTCTATGTTGCATTGTTGCGACTTTAGGGTTTTCATCCCCGAAAGTCCGGATTCCTCGTCTCCAGGACTTTTGAAATCCAAAATCCCGGTATGCCGAAATGTCGGCTTCCTATCGTGTCCCTTCAGCACCTTCGAGATTTCACGTTTCGCGATTCTGCGATGTAAGGGTTGCACGATCCTTGCTCCTTTGACTTCCCAGTACCCAAAATACTGGCATGCTACTATTGAGATATCAACATCCACAATCCAATCCGCATCCTACAACCCTGATCCTTTTTTGGCATTTTGGGGGGGGTCAAGAGTTCTGAACTCTTTCCCTTCGATCCCATCCAATCTTCAAAATTATTTCTGAAGGATTTCTCCAGCTATTTCTTCTAAGCTTTTAAGTTACTTACAGGACTAATCTCATAGTCCTAACTCATATGGGTGTTACCCTCTCTTTATGGAAATGACCAACAAGGGTCACTCTTGGGAATTAACAACGGTCCCAAAGGATTCCTCAAACAACTTATCCTCATTATCGATTCTAACCATTATAGGTTAGGTAAATCTGACCCTACATATTTTCACCAGTCCTCTCAATCATGAGGAATTATATACTCGGGGTTTAGTCTCTTAATAATGCAAAAAATATAACTTTCTAAGGATCCTACCAGTCCATACCAGATTTCCCAAATCATGAAGGAGTTCTTCATTTAGGTCTTAATCCTTACCTAACCAACCATCTCAATTGCAAGAGACTCTACCTTCTTTAGTAGCTAGCCATCATCACACTAAAACAAAACAACTTAGTTCATGTCCCTTGACTGGCTCATGCATCTTCATAGCACAATTTATTCCACATTTGTTATTCACACTCAAATCTTATCAATAATAATGATCAGTGCATCCCTACTCCTATAAGAGTAGTTACCATTTTAACCGAGGGGTTATAGAAATTTCCAAATTACAATTTCATTCTGCAGTCCTTCTCCTTAAAGAGAAAATGAAGATAATAATATCTCCTTACGTGGGTCATACATGAGACCAAGCAGGCCAAGTGTTGTAACCATGCTCTGATACCAATTTGTCACACACCCACTACGAGAACTTATTTTTTTTTTGGCTTTTTCCTTTTTTTCTCTGAGGAATGGAACCCCCAAATTCCTATGGGGCCTGATATAGACCTTACCATCCCTTATCCTTACCCATGTGATCATTTTCTATGACCACAGGCCTGACTAGAGAGGTTCTCCTAGCCTTTGTGGTTCGGGAAATCGCAATGCAGGTGTTTCCCTGCTCTCTGTCTTTCGAGGTGCCAAAACCCAAAAAGGATCTGACAGCTTATCGAGTTTAACAATGACCTGGGTTAAGTTCTGGTACTCTACCCTTTTGGTATTTTTCATATCGAGTTTTCAAAATGTAAGAAGACAAGGGGTTCCTACCCTTCATTTTTTCGGGTGCCAAAACATCGAAATCCTTATATCCACCAATGCTCATCTCGGGGTTTCGCAAGTCGGGATCTCGCGATATGCGAAGACAGGAAATCTCACACCTAGGTTTTCCTGGGAGACGAAACTCTGAATTCTATATACTCTGCTTAGTTTGTCTTGGGATTTCCCCTATTGGGATTTCATGACTGGCGAGTACAATGGAACTTACCCTTGGGTTTCCCAGGTACTGAAACACTGAATCACCAAAATCAAATCATGCTATATTAATTTGGTGTTCCACCTATCGGGATTTCACGGACCGGGACTTCGCGAATCGTGTTGCTCCAATTCCTTGTCCTCTCGTACTCTCGTTATCCAAAGTACTGAAATTTCGGTCCTCCTTTGCCTGAGCAAGATCAACGACTCAAAGGCTCTCTTGATCCAACAACACAGATGGATTTTGGGGTTTTTATGGGTCAAGAGTTCAGAACTCTTACCTCTTTTTTTTCTGGTAACCAAATTACTGAACTCTCCTTTTAGGGATTTCCCAAACCTCCCCTGCACTTTGGGATTTGCAATTCCTCGAATCTTCCATGAACAAGCTCTTGGTCCTTCAACTTTCTGGTATACAAAACCCTGATGGGTTCGAATCTCTACCATGTGTCCTCTGAGATGGACGGTCCTGATCTTTTCATTGTTTCATGTACCGAGAGTTTGAAACTCTCGGTTCCAATACCACCTCCTCCTCTACATCGTGAACTTCGAATAGTCAAAATACCGCAATCCGATGGCTCCACTCCTGTATCGGGATTTCGTGGACCGGGAGTTTGTGATGCAACGACTCCATGATTTTAGTCCTTCAACCTTCCGGTATCTGAAACCCCGATGAGTTTGGATCTCTGCCACATGTCCTCTGAGATGGACAGTCCTGATCCTTTCAGGTCTTTGATGAGTCCTCACCTTTGCGTATGCAAGGCTTAAAACTCATGCAGCTTCCCCTGGATCTGATGGCTATCAGCTATCCATGCGAGATCTGACTGTAGTTGTAGCTCCTCCTTGAGCTCATGCTTTCTTCATTTTTCCTTGGAAGATTTCAAAGTCTCAAGGGTCTCATGCTTCGATATTCTACTGCAATCCGGATATTGGGTCTCATCATCACTTACGAAAAGTGTTGTCCCTCCTGATATTTCTCAATTATGAAGGAAATTAAGAGATTTGCGCTTTTTCTCCTGGGCTTGACTCTTAGAAGGGTCTTCCGTGCACCCCTTGTGCTCATTCGTCAAGTCTACAATTTGAGGGAGTCTTGGTCTCTACTTTCCTCGCAGGGAGCCTTTGCATAATTACACTACCTCTCCTGAGCTTAATAGAATTCATCCTCCAAGGGACTCTGGACAACTAGGAAGGTTGGCATGCGTACGTGAGACTATGCCTAAGGTCGTCGAACTCACCGTTCGTGGCTCTAAATCAAGCCACCACAGGACACAAGAATTTACGAGTAACAATAACGTCTTATCCATATAATCTCTTACTGACCTAATCATACAGCCAAACAGTAAGGAAAGAGACACAGTATATGCATTCAGAAATCAAACACAATTCTTGAAACATACATAGTATAACCAAATTCATGCCCAGTTACAACTAAATTACACAGAGTAAGAAAATGATTATCTAGTACAGGTTGCCACCAACCAAATGACTCTAGGTGCTCGTCCTTCCACTCGACCATAGGCACAGAGGCATTCATTCTTATCACTCTGGCCACCCCTGTACCAGACCATGACATCACCAGGGAATTCTCCCAGTTCTCGAGGGTTCTCTCTTTGTTTCAGTTTCTGTTCGGGTCCTGTTCACTGCAACTCAGAGCTCTCTCTCTTGGTTATGGCCTCGACGAGGTTTCTCAGATACTCCCCGACATCAAGCTCATGGCCTCTAGTTTGGGACTCACTGGAGAGCTCTGCGCATATCCCTTGCGATCTTTCCACGTTCTCTTTTCCTATCCCCCCCTCTCCCGTGTGTGTGTTACCTTGGGAGGCTTGCCAATCCCATCATGTTCCTTCTGTCAGAAGGAAGCTTAGGTCTACAGGTCCCTGCCATAATTCAGGCTGACAACCCATGTTTCCATACATGGGGGTGGTTGGTGATTCAACGACCGATCCTTTCTGCATTAACTATTTTTATTTCCTTGGGGTTCGAAGGAGGTTGCCATCCTCATCAAGGGAAGTTTGGGGTTATTTGATATATAAACCCTCTTGTATAGTTTCACATTCTTCCACTAGTGATATCATGGCCAGTACTTTCAAGGCTTCACCCCCACAGTCAGTTATTGGAAACTCAATCAATCATACATTTACATTTTCATCATGTCTTAGCATGGTAATTCCTATATTAGGATTAATTAAAAATTTGGGGGAAACAGGGTGTTACATCCCATCGTGAGGAAAACAAAGAGTATGAAAGACAAACGATATAATGGAAGTCATAACGTAATTCCAATTATGGCCTAGTAACAAGTTATAATCTAGGGGCACATCAACCACCTTGACATCCACCTCTACCTTATTCCCACCTAACTGGACCAGAAAGGAAGAAAGAATATTGTGAGGGCAGAAGGAACGACTAACAAAATAATTCAACATGGTAGGAGACTGAGAGAGATTCGGAGAGTTGAGGGCTTTCCAACAGACCAGGGACATCACACATGTTGTAGCGCCTTCATCAAAAACAATACGCTTGACGGTATACTTCGAGTAACCCATGTGGATTTGGAATGCCACATGGTAAAGAAAGAGAGGCTTCACATTTGTGACATCAAAATTGATAACTTTTGAGCCACTGGGATATAGAGCTCCTAATGCAGATAGTAAGGTATTCCTCTATGAAGGACACGTCTGGAATACCTCCAGAGACGACATCGCAAAAGGGGTTTGACCCAGGTCCTAAAAAATAGAGTAATTATCGGTGGCTCTAACATTAGGATTGTGGGTAGATAACTTGAGTACTCCTTTCGGAATACGAGGTGGTGGCTCTAGTTTTTCGATCTACAAGGGTGTCTTCGGAGAAGGAGGAATTCTAGACCAGGTACAATTTGTGGAGAGTTGTAATCGTGAGATCAAGTGGCTACATTAACCTCATATTTGACCATAATGATGCATAAATGGTCACCATATTGTGCCGGTGGGTTTTCACTCCTACCAACCACATTTCCTACATTTGTGGAGATCGAGGCCATGTGTTAGTTATATGGAAAAGGATTCGTCAGCACGACGGGCGGTAGAGATAAGAGCCTCACAGCTTCCACACGTTTGGGGCATAAATGAGTAAGGTGATCATATGTACAAAGTTTACAGGGAAACTTCACCTTACTCCTTTCTCTCTTTCCCTCACCAACATTATTATTCATCTTCTCATTATTACCATTGTCCTTGGGTTTATTATTCTTCCCACCCTTATGATTATTATTACGTCCGTTCTTCTTATTCCCACCTGGTTGTTGGTTACCATTTGGGACGGTCGACGATTGCACATAATGTACATCTGCCAACTAAGTGGGGTTGGAAGACACATATGAAGTTGGCCCTCCTGTAGACTAGTTTAGAGACAACTCTTTCAAATGGCTTGTCATCGATTCTGCGGATTTCACATTTGTGGAGCCTACAATGAAATCGGAATGAGGCTCAAGATTTTTTCTAGGGTCATAGTTTGACCTCAGTACGTCAGGAATAATCTTGTATAACATCCAAGACTGATCATATATAAGATCTAACTACTAGGCTTTGAAAATCGCTTCTTCCTCAGATGTAACCCCATATGTAGCAACATCCTTCGAAATAGGAGGTTGTAGAGACATAAGGAACCAATCTAATAGGAATTCTAGGGGTATGCAGGTCTTGATCAACCTCTTCTGTCTACGCCAGTCCCGGATGTGATCCAAGATATGAGTGGCTTTGTCCTGGCATAAGGTCGACAGAAGTTCCATTCCAACATCATAATTGTTACACATTATTTTCGTCATCCCTATGACCGTTAATGATGAAAACCTATCTATAGTCTTCAAAGGGGCCAGTGGCCTAAGTTCCTGAAGAAAGAAGGGAGAAGAACTTTTTCTAAGAAAAGAAGTTGCATTTTCCTTTGTAAAAACCCTATAAAAAAGGAAGTTCGCAGGCTGCATTATAGCTAGGGTGAGAGAATTCTTGATTCTCGCAGGCTGCATCATAGCTAGGTCGTGAGGAGTTCACAGTCTGCTCTATAGGCAGGGTGTGAGAATGCTTACATGTGGGAAAAACGAGCGTTTTATCGAATCTTCTAGAAGGAGAAACTTCCATGGTGAGGTGGCATCTGAATGGTTTGGATCTTACTCACTTTCATGATTTAGTGGGATCATCCTAACCTCCTCACCTTATCTTCTTCAACTTATAAAAGGAGAGGAGCTCTCATGGAGAAGGGCTAAGTGGGATTTGGCTCAGAATTATTAGCTTGGTTGGAGTGCCTTTGAGTTTTTCCTTTGTCAAGATAGATTGTGAATATTATCAGATCTATAATTTTAGAATTCTTGGAGTGTAAGTGTGTGGGGAACGAAGGACAGTTGGAAAGGACCTTACGACATCAAGGCCTTGGTTGTAATCTCTCTTTCACATTGAATATGATACAGTAATATGATTCTTTCCTATAAAGCTTGTTGTGTTTTATTGTATGATTCCTTGATCACATACATAGGTTTATATTGAGTTCATGCTATTACTATCACTTTGGTTGGTTGCGTTCTTTTGCAGGTTCATCTTTGAATGAGAATTGGAATGGAGCTAGGATGGCGATGGCGAGAGGAAGCGACATTTAAACAGTATGTCACCTATCTCTCTTTAGTTAGTAAATTCAATATTTAAAACTTAAGGAAAGCGTCATGTTCTAGTGTGTTTTGTTCTAGATCTAGGTGGGTCTAGGGAGATCGGTTAGTGTCCACATATACCGATTTATCCTATAACAAAATTGGCGACCATACTGGGGAATAGATTGTTTCCTAGTTAGTCTAGTTTCCCTTCATTTGATTGCTTGTTTTTTGGTTTCTAAGTCTGTGGGACATCCATCCACACTCTCTAGATCTAGAGGTTCACTTAGATTCCCTATCATTTTTCAAAATTTTCTTTGATTACAGACATTCTCACATTGTACCTCTCTACAACCTGTGAAAACCATTGATTTTCGCACCCTGCTGTTAGATCCAGTGCGAACTTCTCGCACCCTACAAGTGTCTAGCCTGCGAGAATACCTAATTCTCGCACTGTACTCTACTGTTAGGCTACGAACTTGTTTGTAAACTTTTTTGGATTGGGTCTTGTCATCTTTTGATGACCCAGTTTTTCTTTGATCAGCTGGATTGAGATTTTGGAACCTATATTGATCTGTTTATAGTATGTTTGACATTCTTTGAGTTACTTTTAGCCACATTGGCTTTGTTTGGCTTTGAAGGATTAGTCTCTTGCTTTGAGTGTCTTTCAATTACAAAGCGTGTGTTTTCTTTAGAATTGTTTTGGGAAAGATCATATTTCTTATGAATAGTTCACTTTAAAAGAAAACTTTTAGTTTGGGTTTCTTTGTTTTAATATGTTTATTAATTCTCTTAGTGAAATTTTTGAAACGAAAAGATTTAATTTCTTTCTGTATATTAGATTGGGGGCATCCTTTCATTTGAAGTAGCGAAATTTCATGATTCTTGGCATTTTTTGCTCTTATATTCTGAAAACATTTCCCCCTCATGGCCGGCGGGGACCATGAATCGTGCATTGGTATACAGTACCATTTTCTCATTTCTTAAGAATCTTTATATTGATGAGTTTAATAAATTTTGGGACTGTGCATATGGGAATGATAAATGTTTTATCCTTCTC
>WSFP011491771.1:0-14767 GCA_009831015.1 Picea engelmannii
CAGGCGGTTATGGGAGTGAACTGCCACCTAGTTGAGTTAACTAGTGAACTAATCTTCAATTAACTGATTGAACAGAGATTAGTGAGGATTTAACTCAGGGAATCAAGGGTAATGCACCAGTCTGGTGATGATACCAAGGCAAGGTTGAATTATCATGGTGATGATCCCAATGTTGCATGGTGACAAAACCAATGCAACATCTAAACTCAACTCAACTAGTCAAACTGAAGTGTCAACTGAAAGATAATATTCTCTAGGTGGAATATTCTCCCATAAAATATGGAAGACTGTACAATGACTAATTATGACTAATAAACAAGGAAAAACCTTAGGAAAAACAAATCCTAGGTGTGTGTGAAGTAGCTACAACACCCCCCCTGAACATCACTATGGTGAAAATAAAGAATGGGTCCTGACAACGAGGCCATGTTAGTTACTCAAATACAAAAGATACATTGAAATAAAGTGAGTAAAGAGGGAAACCCCCCCCCTGAAGTTATAATGTATGTAAAAATAATAACTACAGTTGCTAGGAAACTGTGTTCTTCAATCCAAGACGACTTCGCAGAGAATAGAACTTTTCCTCAGTGAAGGTCTTGGTGAATATGTCTTCCATCTGTTATGTGGAAGGAAAGAAATATAAGTTGATGATCCACTCATGTAATAATTCTCAGATGTAGTGCATGTGGATATCGATGTGCTTTGTTCGCTTCCTCTGAACTGGATCTCTACAGAACTTTAGAGTTCTCTGGTTGTCACACTAGATGATTATCGATTGATGAAACTAAATTCCCAACTTAGTGAGAAAATGTTGTAGCCATATAGTCTGAATGGTTATGTTAACTACCCCTCTGTACTGTGCCTCAGTTGAAGATAGAGAAATGGAATATTTCTTCTTGCTCGACTAACATATATGCCCATAACCAAGACTGAGTGAGTAACTAGATGTGGACTTACGATCAGTGTTATCACCAACCCAGTCAGAATCAATAAACCCGATGAGATATAATGTAGAGTCTGTGGCATAATGAATCCCAAAGGTGATGGTGCCCTATACGTATCGAAGGATACACTTTGCAGCCTTCCAATGTAGCTCACGCGACTCCTGCATGAACCTAGAAACTGTGCCAACTGCATATGAGAGGTTTGATCTGGAGTGTGTGAGATACAACAAGCTCTCCATTAGATTTATGTATAGTTTTTTGTCAACCAGTGGAGTCTCCCTACCATCCTCAAGTTTGACTCCTGATAGGAAAGGAGTCGGAGCAGACTTGCAGTCTATCATGTGAAATCTCTCAAGGATATCTCGTGCATACTAGGCCTGAGATAGTTTGATGCTTGATGCATCCTGATTGATCTCGATTCCAAGGAAGAAGTGTAGCAGACCCATGTCCGTCATCAAAAACCTGTCATGTAGAATCCTCTTGACTGCAACAATCATTGAGGTCGAGCACCTGGTGATCAAAAAATCATCGACATACAGAACTAAAAGTATAAGTGAATCAGTCATCCTGAGCATGTAGAAATTTGGGTTTGATTTACAATGTACAAAGTTCCGTGACAACATGTAGGAATCCATATTGGCATACCATGCCCTCGGAGCCTGCTTGAGGCCATAAAGCGACTTCTTCAGTCAACAGACCAAAGATGATTCCTGCATAAATCCATGGGGCTGCTCCATGTAGATCCCCTCAGAGAGATCACCATGAAGAAATGCATTCTTCATGTCCATCTGATGGACTTCCCATCCCTTGTTTGCTGCAATGGAAAGTGCCAATCTTATGAAATCCATCTTCGCTACTGGAGAGAAGGTCTCATCATAGTCAATACCATGAACCTACTGAAAGCCTTTGGAAACAAGCCTGGCTTTGTATCTGGTAATCTGTCCATAGTTTTCACTCTTATTCCTATAGACCCATCTGCATATGACAAGTTTCCTCCCAAAAGGAAGGGGAACCAGATCCCAAGTCTAGTTCTCGAGGAGGGAGTTGTACTTCTCCTACATGGAGGATTCCCAAAAGGGATTTCCAGTAGCCTCGCCATAAGACTGTGGATTTGAAGACTGAACCAAGAAAACATGATTGGAGGGAAATGGTTTAGTGGAAGTGAGTGCAACATGAGGCTACTTGAAATTAGATCGAGTCCTCCTAGTATCGAATGGATCACCAACGAGATCCCCTCCATCCTGAAGAGTAGTTTGTGCCCACTTGTGCCTCTGCTTTGGCTCTGCAACTACATCTGGATGCTCTAAATCTACATCCGACTGTAGTGAGTCTAAATATGAATCATCTGGGTCCCTTGAATCAGAACTCTCATCTAAAGAAGATTCAACATGTGCATGCTCATCATCTCAGACAGGTGGAAGAATGAAGGCTTCTGCATGCGAGACACTTTCCTCAAATTGGAATCTTCGCTCAATGATGAGCCAATCTGAGGAAATATCAATAAGCCTATATCCCTTCACACCATTGGGATATCCTACAAAAATTCACTCGATGCTCTATGGATCAAATTCCTTCCTCTTTTAAGAGGGAATCCAGGCCCATGCACGTGAACCAAAAATGTGAAAGTGGGTCACTTCCAGTTTGAGGCCACTCAATGCCTCATAGGGGGTCTTATCCTTGAAAGATCTATGGGGAGATATGATTTGGATGTATGTTTCACAATTAATTTCTTCAACCATAGTCTCTGTGGTAGAGACTTTGCATGCAGCATGCAAGATGCCATCTCCTTTAGAGATTTGTTTTTCCATTTAGCAAATCTGTTTTTCTGCGGAGTATATGGAACTATGTGTTGCAATTGAATCCCTGACTCATGGAAACGATTATGGATCTCATGATTTACATAATATCCCCCTTTATCAATTCGTAGGACTTTGATGTTCTTTCTGGACTATGTCTCAACCACGGATTTGAAATCTTTGAGGTGTTGAAAGACCTCGAATTTTTGCCTGAGAAAGTAGATCCATGTAAAACATGAGAAATCATCAACAAAAATGAGAAAAAACCTCTCTTTGATGATGGATGGATGAAGAAAATGACCCATAAGGTCACTGTGGATCAAATCTAAAGGTGCGGAAGCTCTCTGACACTTTCCTGTGTCAAATTTTTCTTGAGGGTATTTGATCAAATAATTTATGCTTTCTAAGCCATTTCATGTATCTGAAATTCAAATGTCCAAACCTTTCGTGCCATATCCTACTACTTTCATCAACATGAGTAAGCAGTAAAGCAGAATCAGGTTCAATGAATTCATAAAATGTATACAATCTATACTGATGATTTACCTCACCGGTAGCAACCATGGAGTTAGTTTTCATGTCATAGATGTCCATGAAATTTGGTGTGAAGATGAATTTCTTTCCAGTGCTATAATTCATCATTTGATACACAGAAATAAGGTTGACATAAAGTTTGGGAACTTGCATCACATTCTCGAAGCTTCCATTGGTGAGTTCAATCCTTCCTTTTCCGGTGAATTCGACATAAGAGTTTTCCCCCATCAGAATAGGAGGACCTTTGCATGCATCCAATGAAGAATAGACTACTTCTGAGGCAGCCATGTGATGTGATTCTACTGAATCTACAATCGAAGCTTCGGGAGAGGAGTTGATTGCAATCAAGGCATGACTAGAATTTCCTTTCTTGGAATTCATATCACCTGGCTTCTTCTTCTTTGCACCCTCAGGGATGTGATCTCCAAGGTTGTTTTTATGAAGTATTTGAGACATCATATCTATTTTTTTTTGTATGCATGCAGATTACAAATGGAATCCTTTGTGACAGTACGTGCATTTCTCCCCTTTTCTTCCCTTTTCCCCTTTGGATTCAGAGGCATCGGTGAAGGGTTTTGTGTACTCTTCCTTCTTCAGATTTGCATGAGCTTTCCATTTATCTTTATCTTTATATTTCTGATATTTGTGGCTTCTTTCATGCATAATGAGTTCATGTTCCCTTGGGCCTTTGATTGTGCCCATGTTGATGAGCCTAGTTTTCTCTTATCTCAGGGATTCAATAAAGTCCTCAAGAGAAGGCATCTTCCAGTTGGCTCCAGAGGTGAATCTAACAGAATGGAATGTGGATATGAATATAGAGAATTCAGGACCAAGTTTGGAGATAATGGTGAGAACCATTTGTTTCTCCTCCTTCGATTTATCAACCCCACAAGCTTTGAGTTGTGACAATAAATCCTTGAATTTTGTAAAGAAATCTTGGATATTGTCGAAGATTTTTGGATCCAATGTGAGAAGCTCCACCTCCATCATGTGTCCCCTCATCTCATCCTATTTTCTAAAGAGCCCTTCCAAGGTGGTCCAGGCTTCATTGGGAGTCTTACAGGAAGATATTTGAAAACGGAGATTAGGAGAAATAAGATTGCAAATTGTTCTGAGTGCCTCATCCATGCGATTTAAGTACTTGGATTTTTCTATGGATGATGTCGGTTCTGTATTTGTATTCAAGGTTAACCTGTACAACCTTCTGGTTCAGAGATGTATGGTTATTTTCTCCTTCCATGCAAAATATTTGTAAGGTGTAAGAATGAATTCTTTTTGGAATTCCATCTTTCTTCTGTCTTCAATATTTTGTACCTGCAAAACATTTTGGTGTAGCTTTTTCTTAGCAGTCCGTCGGTTATGATACCATGTAAATGTGTTGAAACTACAAAAAATAGATCTACCTAAATAATAATACACATATTTGCAGAGATAATTTGAGAAATAAGAAGAAGCAGAGAAATAATAGAAAGAATTCTCATTAACTGTTGGCACATGGGTAGACCCGGGGTTCAACACTTCAACAACGCACCAACAAAACCCTAACTACCAGCCCTTTCGGCAACAACTGTGAAGCAGATGAAGTCTCACCCGAGGTGGAGGTAGGGGGGGTTGTAGGACTCAAGTGTCTACAAACTAGATGGGACACAGATCTGTGATCACAATACTTAATAGAGCACTTAGCAATTAACATTCATTAGTCTTTGACCCTTGTTCACATCACATATAAAAACCCTAATTACATAACAATGCAGTATTCAACAAGATCTGAGCATATCTAACCATTTAGCACATAGCATCAAACATATATAGCATTAATTCATGTTATTAAGCACTGAGATACTACATCATATGCATCTAACATACATAAAGATTTAACACTAAGCATAAATCCCATCAATAACATAAAGAAATCACAACACAGGATATATTTGGTTCACCCCCGGTGTGGGGCTACATCCACCAACTCTTCTTCTTCTTTATTATCTTCATTCAATATTCTTACACGCACAGACCCACAAAACCCAACTCCGCATAGAATAGGAGATCTGTGCACACTTCACCGGATCCTCCTTCCTCGAGTTCGGCACAACACAGAGCCTTCTTACAATCACTTTCATTTAACTCTGCAAGTTCGCAATGCATAGTATGCACAAAACCTTTACAAATAATCGCACTTAGCAACCTTTACATATATTGCACAAAGCCAAATTAGATCTGATACTTCTTACAATGCCTAGCTACTTATTTATACATTTACAAATGGGGCCTAAGCATGGGTAAACCCATGGGCCGACATCCCATACCCGTTACATAAGCCCTAAACCCAAAAATATTGTAAAAGGGGGCGAGATCCTGTGATATCCACTTTTCCTCGGCACTCCATCTTCAACCAACCTATCGAAGTCCCAAAAGTGGTCAAACACGACCAAGGTTCTCCAAAACTTGGTCGAGGGCCAACAAACCCCCAACACTCACCTGTGACTTGTCCCGAGTCACTTTGATCTGGGAAACTCTGCTTCGAAGGCCTTGATCTTGGTTCGAGTTTCCTTGACTTGTTGCTTCGCTAGGGCCTCCTGCTCGGTGAACTCCTGAATGATTTCTTGGTGACAGGTCCTTCCAAGCGTTGTTCCACTATGGTGGCCACTTGCTCCAGTTGTGCGCCTTGTCCCTCGATCTCTTCAAAACGTGTTTTCGCAAGATTTGGTTCTAGTTTGTAATAGAGCCAAGCCTTAGCACATTTTAAATGAAATAAATTTTGTCACTCAAACTTGACTTAGGTTGCATGCAAGTAAATTCCGAGATAACCTCGAACCACTTTTGTTTGGAAACTGCCCCTTCCAACCTGAGAGGGATCTCTCGAAATTATGTCTCAATAGGATATTCAATAATCTTAACAGTGGGAAGATCTGTGGGTAACAATTTTTTTTGGGTTTTTAGGGTTGATGGGTTGGACCGGAAAGTAGTCTATTGGGCATGGAGTCAAATGATCAAGTAAGTAATAAGAGTGTTTCGACAATGGAAATCCATGGAGTAGAGGTGAGATAGAAGCTGATTACAGAGGGAAGGATTTATAAAAAGTATGGCAGCAAAATAAAGAGAAAACATATCAAAATGCAAGGATAACTTAGTAATGAGTGAATTCCAAGCATAAATTAGTGGAAAGAGATAGTTGGGACAGAGCATCTAGCAAAGGATGAATTATGAACCTTTAGATCTCTGCAAGAAATAACCTATAACCTGTCCTGCAATAGAGAATCTAACAAACATATGAATTCCATTACAAACACATGTTACAAATCAGGAAGAAAAGTGAATGGAATAGTATGACAACTGAGCAATAGACAAACCCTGTAACCAACATCACAAGAATATCTACTGTAGATCAAAAATGACTCTGCACTCTTATATTAAACATGAAGGAAAAATATTACATTCCCCAGGAGTACTACTCCTCCCCATGTGCTTTTAAAAATATGCCTCATATATGTATTGATGTTGAAATCCTCTCTAATCTAAAAGATAACAACAATTACAACCAATTCTTGAAACTTTCTGCCATAGAAAATGGGCCAAACTGCTGAAAACTAGGGCTGCGGTTATGGCTTTGTATCTTGCGAATCGCGACAACTATGTATAAAATGAAAGATGATTTTGTGCATATGTTTATTCTGATAAAAAACCTCTCTCAGTTCCCTGAGACCCCTTTTCATTTTTCCCAAATCTTTATTTAACAAACATGTGTCAAAACAAAAAAATATGAAATCCGAAAATTAGGGCTCGGAGATGGATTCGATTCTCCCAATATGCAACACCTGTAGGAAAACTGAAAGAGGCTAATGATATCAAATTTTTTAGGCACAAAATACTCCAACTGTTTCTCAAAATGATACTCTAGTCGCTCAGAGTACTCATTTGAAAATGATGACTAGACATAGTAAAAACGCCACATTTATGAAAACAAACCTCATATTGCGGGGGAATTTTGAATTCCTTACCAAGAGCAAAATGAAATTATGAAGACAAAAATGGATATCTTAGGATTTGTAGATGTCTATAGACTATTCGAACGCAAAAAACAACCTCTTCACGGTTGAGAAAATTGTGTTTTTCTAAAGCAATTTTGCATATGACTGGAGTCCCGATTTCGGGTTTTCGGGATTCAGGGAAACAAAGCAGTGGTTATTAAAATATTCATGTCGGCCAAATCCCTGAAATATATTTTATCTTTTACATTGCACTCTTTCAGGCCTTCGAGTTTCGGGTATCATGTCCTCAAGAGTTATGACATGCAAGGAATCCCAAATCGTGAAATCACGATGGGATTAATTAGACGATAATAATTTGTTTTAATCTCTTAATTAATCACGATTAGAAATTAATATTTAACATTTCGTATATTTAAGTGTCAGGACTTCGATAATGCTTGGTGCGAGAAATCACAAATCGCGAAATTGTGATGAGATTTATTAAAGTTAATCTTTCTTAATCTTTAACTAACCCGACTTATCCTTTAATACTTTAGTGAATTCGAGGATCGGGGCCGTAGTATTAAAATATCTACGTCGGTCAAATCCCCGACGACCAAAAATCTTGGACTCGTGATATTTTTCTCCATGTGGCTTAGTGCTCTATGTATGTAGTCGTTCAACTGCCAATGCTTCCATTCATTCTCCTTGTGACTCAACGTTCGAACATATGGTACATTTCTTTGATTCTCACGTGAACCATGTCTTTGGATTGTTCGTGATTTGACTTGTGACTGTTATACTGCTGTGGAATTTGGAGTTGATTTCAGCATTATTTGATTGAAGATTATAGGTAGAGAACATTTAGTGATGCGCGTGATAGACAGATGGCCATTTTCTCACATCTACACTTTCAGTAGTTAAACACTATAATTTTTTTTTCTCTCATAAGTTACCGAAAGCCAAAATTTCAATATTTGTTACAACAGAGGCTCCATCTAGGGATGGTTCTTTCTTACAAAGCACCAATAACAGTAGACCACGTGCCTTCATCCATTGAGCGACCTGAAATCATCCTTATCAAACTCTGAACTCTGTTTCTTTACTTGCACCTTTCCGAAACAAAAAGCAGATTATGAATTCATTGGGTTATGGAGTCATAATGTATTAAATCAAAACCATACAGGATGCCAAACTGAACTGGAAATGTACTTAAAACCACTGTTGTACTCTAATGCTCAAATTCAAGCTTATTTATATACATCACCTACTCTAACTGATATCACTACTTTTTTTTCAAGTATAGGAAAACTTCCAAATAAACCAAGCGAGTATCCAACTAACAAACTTAATTATGCTTCCATATTTGAGCAGAAAACTGATAAGAGCAACTGCAAATTTCAAAACATGCCCTAGGAGCAGGTACTTATAGTTTAGAAATTGAGACTTCAAGAAGTTGGAAATAACAAATTTAGTCCCCCATTTTGACTCCATATAAACTACTACTGGATCGTAGAAGGGAAGAGATTTCACAATTAATCCATACTTCCTCCTATTGGGAAAGCTGTCTGAATTTTTTTTGCGCACTTTGTCCATTGCTGATTTTTTCTTCCACTGGTGCAAAAATGTTGCACTGAAACTTACTGGTCTGTTTCTCAATAGTTTCTAAACAGGGAGGAGAGATCAATTGTTTCAGTAACCCTTGCTTATGCCCTTCATCTATTGTCCAAAGATCTTCTTGGTAGTTGTCATACATAGGATGATCTCTTTCATGATGTTGTTGATTGCTTTCCTATTGAACCAAAGTTTCTTGTTGCTCATCATCTTCAGAAATGCTTTCATCAAATTCATCAAACAAGGGAGGAGTATTGTAAATTTTCGTGTGTGATGAAAAATAAATATTCTCTTCTTGTTCTTCTGGATATTCATCATAAACAAGTTCAACAGATAACTCAGGAGTGTCATCAGTTAGACAAATGCTAGGTACATCAACTGTGAAGTTGTCTATCTCAGATCCAGACTCCTCCAAATCACAGTCTAAATCATCTTCGAACAACAAACATTCTTCAAGGTTATTAAACATGACAACCCTATATTCTTCATGAAACAAAACAGTGTCTTCAAGATGATCCTCTGGCAGGAAATCATCATCATAAATTGGTTTACTAACTTCCTCTAAAGTCCCATGGTTGTCATGATTTAAACTTAGATTTTCATTTTCAGTAATAGAAGAAGTTTCACTCACATGTTCAGGACTATGTGAATGCTGCAAATCTATGTAAGCAATGACTGTAACATAACTGTTCAGGAGAAGATCCATCTCTTATTTTGTTAAAGGAGGAGGTGGTCTGTGCAATTTCTGGATCAAGCAACTGTTGTTTTCTTTCTCTTCTACAGGTTGACCATGATGTTGAATATATTCTTCTTGAAGGTGATCACAAGAGCTAACCTACCCTACTTTTTTATCAGCCAACTCTTCTTCATATTGATTATCTTCATCGACTTGAGAAATTTATGATATTCCTTCCTCCTCTTCAAGAAGATGTGTTTGATCTGTTTGTCTTATGAATTTTATATTACAACAATCTTCAAAAAGTGTTTTAGCTGAATAGATTCTTTTACAATGCTGATGAAAAAGTATGTGAAAATCTTTCAATGAAGGAATACTAGAATGAGGTAAAGATTTATACCAGAGTCTAGCATCTCTTTCCAATAAAAACATAAACAGTTTCATGAGGACATCTTCATGATGTATATTTAATTCATCCATGAGCTTGTGGAATTCAAACAAGTGTTGAGCGGGATTGTCATCCGCATATTCTCCAAATTTAGGAAGGACATCTTCCCAAAATTTAATGTCTGGAATAGTGTTTGGAAAACCATAAACATTTGTAAAGTCTAGAGGATAAAACCTTGCAGCAATCCGAGTAGCAAACGAAACCGACATTTTGAGTTCAGTGGAGTCACCAGTGAATCATGTAGAGTCTTCGAACCAAGGAGTCGCCAGGTGAAGGATCACAACCAATTGAATGCCTATCCCTTGTTCAACATCAAGGAATAGATCTAAACTTTTGTTGTTTCCTAGGGAATATAGCTTCGTTCCTCTGTTCCCCGGCAACGACGCTAGAAAATGTTGTCGCAATAGTTGGTTCTAGGCTGTAATAGAGCCAAGCCTTAGCACATTTTAAATGAAATAAATTTTGTCACTTAGACATGACTTGGGTTGCATGCAAGTAATTTCCGAGATAACCTCGAACCACTTTTGATTGGAAACTGCCCCTTCCAACCTAATGGGCATCTCTCGAAAATATGTCTCAATAGGATATTCAATAAGCTTAACAGTGGGAAGATGTGTGGGTAACAATTTTTTTTGGGTTTTTAGGGTTGATGGGTTGGAACAGAAAGTATTCCATTGGGCATGGAGTCAAATGATCAAGAAAGTAATAAGAGTGTTTCAACAATGGAAATCCATGGAGCAGAGGTGAGATAGAAGTTGATTACAGAGGGAAGGATTTATAAAAAGTATGGAAGAAGAATAAAGAGAAAACATATCAAAATTCAAGGATCACTTAACAATGAGTGAATTCCAAGCATAAATCAGTGGAAAGAGATAGTTGGTATAGAGCATATAGCAAAGGATGAATTTTGAACCTTTAGATCTCTGTAAGAAATAACCTATAATCTGTCCTGCAATAGAGCATCTAACAAACATATGAATTCCATTACAAACACATGTTACAAATCAGGAAGAAAAGTGAATGGAATAGTATGACAACTGAGAAATAGACAAACCCTGTAACCAACATCACAAGAATCTTTGTTGTAGATCGAAAATGACTTTGCACTCTTATATTAAACATGAAAGAAAAATATTACATTCCCCAGGAGTAATACTCCTCCCCTTGTTCTTTTACAAATACACCTCATATATGTATTGAGGTCGAAATCCTCTCTAATCTAAAAGATAACAATAGTTACAACCAATTCTTGAAACTTTCTGCCATATAAAATGGGCCAATCTGCCGAAAACTAGGGTTGCGGTTATGGCTCTGTATATATCGAATAGAGATATTTGTGTATAAAATGAAAGAGGATTTTTTGCATCTATTTATTCTAAAAAAAAACCTCTCTCAGTTCCCTGAGACCCCTTTTCATTTTTCCCAAATCTGCATTTAACAAAAATGTGTCAAAACAGGAAAATATGAAATCTGAAAATTAGGGCTCGGAGATGGATTCAATTCTCCCAATATGTTAAACCTATAGGAAAAATGAAAGAGGCTAATGATATTTGATATTTTAGTCCAAAACTCCTCCAACCGTTTCTCAAAATGATACTCTAGTCGCTCAGAATCCTCATTTGAAAATGATGACTCATCACAGTAAAAATACCACATTTCTGAAAACGAACCTATCTTGCGGGGGACATTTGAATAACTTACCAAGATCAAAATGAAATTATGAAGACACCACTGGACATATTAGGATTTTATATGTCGATCGACTATTCAAACGCGAAAAACAACCTCTCCACGACTGAGAAAATTGCGTTTTTCTAAAGCAGTTTTGCATATGACTGGAGTCCCGATTTCGGGTTTTTGGGATTCGGGGAAACGAAGCAACGGTTATTAAAATATTCACGTCGGCCAAATCCCCAATGGAAAAATCCCCAAAATAGATTTTGACTTTTACATTGCACTCTTTCGAGCCTTTGGGTTTCGGGTATCATGTCCTCAAGATTTATGACATGCAAGGAATCCCGAATCATGAAATCGCGATGGGATTAATTAAACGATAATCATTTGTTTTAATATCTTAATTAATCACGATTAGTAATTAATCTTTAACCTTTCATAGATTTAAGTGTCGGGACTTCGATAATGATTGACGTGATAAATCTTGAATCACGAAATTGTGATGAGATTTATTAACATTGATCTTTCTTAATCTTTAACTAACCTGACTTATCCTTTAATACTTTAGTGAATTTGGGGATTAAGGTTGTAGTTATTAAAATATTTACGTCGGCCAAATTCCCGACGACCAAAAATACCGGACTCGTGATCTTTTCCTCCATGTGGCTTAATGCTTGGTGTATGTAGTCATTCAATTGCCAATGCTTCCATTCATTCTCCGTGTGACTCAATGCTCGAACATATGGTACATTTCTTTGATTCTCACGTGAACCCTGTCTTTGGATTGTTTGTGATTTGACTTGTGATTGTTATACTGTTGTGGAATTTGGAGTTGATTTCAACGTTATTTGATTGAAGATGATAGGTAGAGAACATTTTATGATGTGCGTGACAAACAGATGGAAATTTTCTCACATCTACACTTTCGGTAGTTAAACACTATAATTGTTTTTTCTCTCATAAGTTATCGAAAGCCAAAATTTCAATATTTGTTACAACAAAAAGGGTACAGACTTTGCCCTGCACTGGCTGGAGTCTCTGGGTCACTTCCATGACTTTACTCTGGATGGCATGGACCTGCTACTGAACTACATGTTGTTCTTGTGACCTTTTCATCTTCTTGACCGCTGACAGTAGCTTCAATTGTGCCTGTACTGTCGTTGCTTGTTGCTTTTCTTCCTGGAGTTGTGACTCTAATGTCCTTAGTTTGTAGTTACTTCACACACACCTAGGATTTATTTTTCCTAAGGTTTTTATTTGTTTATTAGTCATAATTAGTCATTATCCAGTCTCCTATATTTTAGGAGAGAATATTCCACCTTGAGAATATTCTCTTTCAGTTCACACTTCAGTTTGACTAGTTGAGTTGAGTTTAGATGTTGCATTGGGATCATCACCATGAAAAATTGGGATCATCACCATGATAATTCGACCTTGCCTTGGTATCATCACCAAAGTGTCACATTAGCCTTGATTCCTTGAGTTGACTCCTCACTACTTTCTGTTCAGTCAGTTAACTGAAGACTAGTTGACTAGTTAACTCAACTAGGTGGCAGTTCACTCCCGTAACTGCCTGAGAGAATAGAATAGGTGGAAGTTCAATCCCACAACTACTGGTGTGTGTCCATATCACTCTAGACCACCACTATGGTGACTTGGTTCACCTCAAGTTGAACTCATTGAGTTATACAGAGTATATCATGTGTAAACTATTCATTATTCACAACGGTTAATGAGAATTCTTTCCATTCTTTCTCTCCTTCTTCTTTTTCCAATTCTCTCTATAAATGTGTGTATCATTGTTTAGCTAGATATATTATACATAGTTCAACACATTTACATGGTATTAGAGCCGACGGACTGCTAAGAAAAATCTACACCAAAAATTTTTGCAGGTACAAAAGATTGAAGACAACGGAAATATGGAATTCCAAAAAGAATTCATTCTTACACCTTACAACTATTTTGCATGGAAGGAGAAAATAGCCATACATCTCCGATATAGAGGGTTGTATAGATTAACCATGAATACAGATACAAAGCCGACATGAGCCATAGAAAAATCCAAGTACTTAAATCACATGGATGAGGCACTCGGAACAATTTGCAGTCTTATTTCTCCCGATCTCTTTTTTCATATATCTTCCTGTAAGACTCCCAATGAAGCCTAGACCATATTGGAAGGGATATTTGGAAAATAGGATGAGATGAGGGGACACATGCTGGAGGTGGATCTTTTCACAATGGATCAAAAATCTTCGAGAATATCCAAGATTTCTTTACAAAATTCAAGGATTTACTGTCGCAACTCAAATCTTGCGGGGTTGATAAATAGAAGGAGGAGAAACAAATGGTTCTCACGATTCTCTCCAATATTGGTCCTGAATTCTCAGTATTCATATCTACATTCCATACTGCAAGATTCTCCTCTAGAGCCACCTGGAAGATGCCTTCTCTTGAGGACTTTATCGAATCCCTGACACAAGAGCAAACCAAGCTCATCAACATGGGCACAATCAAAGGCCCAAGGGTGCATGGACTCACTGTGCATGATGGCAGCCACAAATATCAGAAATATAAAGATAAAGATAAGTTGAAATCTCATGCACATATGAAGAAGGAAGGGTACACAAAACCCTTCACCGATGCCTCTAGATCCAAAGGAGAAAAGGGAAGAAAAGGAGAGAAATGAACATACAATCACAAAGGGTTCCATTCGAAATATGCATGCATGCAAAAACAAATAGATCTGATGTCTCAGATACTTCATCAAAACAATCTTGGAGATCGCATCCCCAAGGGTGCAAAGAAGAAGAATCCAAAAGATCTGAATTCCAAGAAAGGAAATTCTAGCCATGCCTTGATTGCAATCAACTCCTCTCCAGATGCTTGGATCATAGATTCAGGAGCATCACATCACATGGCTGCCTCAGAAGTAGTCTATTCTTATTTGGATGCATGAAAAGGTCCTCCTATTCTGATGGGGGACAACTCTTCTGTCGAAGTCACCGACAAAGGAAGGATTGAACTCACCAACGGAAGCTTCGAGAACGTGCTGCATGTTCCCAAGCTTTCTGTCAACCTTCTCTCTGTGTATCAGATGACGAATTCCA
>WSFP011491772.1:0-14767 GCA_009831015.1 Picea engelmannii
AGCTTGGGAAGGGATTGAAAAGTTCCCTGAAAGTTTGAGTATCATTCTTTCCATTTGCAATTCAAAACTCTAAACGGTCTTTTGTGAACAATGTCTGATATGGAACCAAAGATTTGATTTGATGTTGCCAACCCAGGAGTACAGCCTCTGTTAGCTATTGATAATCTTGACTTTCCTCAGCGCGCGACTTTGTGAAAACCGCTCAATAGCTGTGG
Organism: Picea engelmannii; assembly: GCA_009831015.1. Classification (NCBI taxonomy): domain Eukaryota; kingdom Viridiplantae; phylum Streptophyta; class Pinopsida; order Pinales; family Pinaceae; genus Picea; species Picea engelmannii. The sequence goes on from WSFP011491772.1 coordinate 216, forward strand.
AAAGTATGCACTTTCAACAGCGTGCCTCTTTGTAAAAAGCACTCCTTAGTTGTGGAAAGCATGCACTTTCAACAGCGCATGTCCTTTGAAAAACTGTTCCTTAGTTGCAGAAAGCATGCACTTTCAACAGCGCACGCTCAACTTTTGGACACACGTTAGCTGATGAAAGTGTAAAATGAAAATTTTGAAAAGAAGACTTTATGGGTCAAAACCAAAACTTAAGTTTTGCAGCTAAAAAGACTCAACAATGAATTGAGGAAACTATCAATAGCCATGCTATCCACCATAAAACCCGACCAAAATGACGGTGCTATTTTGGGAGTTAACAGAATCCATGAATTTGTAGACTATCTAGACTGCCTCCTTGGAAATCCAAACACTCTTCCTACTCACAAAAGGAGTGTACACGCACACTTATGCCAAAGAAAAGGAGCATATGCCTCAAAAAATGACTAAGATATATATAAAATTCATGAAAATCGCACACTCCTAAGCAGGGTTTATGGAAAACTACTTCAATAATTCCATGAAACCTGTGCCAAAATATCTCAACCAACTTGAATTGATAGAAAATGATGCATAATAGAAGGAATGGGTACAAGAACAGTTGCAATAACAGAGTTATCCTCCTACCAAAATTATCAGAGGTTGTTGTATCCCTAATTTTTTCATGACTGTCAACCCTCAAGGATCCCCTATTCATTAGTTATTTTCTCCCTTTCCTGATTTGAGGCCTAAAACCTCCCAATTTTCCTCACTCTTACATGGAGAATATTTTTGGAGTCCTAAAGTAGTCCTGGTTTTCCTAGGGACAAAGGAATCTAGGGAACGATTAGGGAAGGATTCAGAAGCATATTAGGGATATATTTGTGAAATTTTTTTCATTATAATTAATATGGAGATCTGTCTTCTTTCTCTCCCCAAAAATTTGTGTCATGATTGATCTCTTTCAATTTTTAGTTAAGGTTCTAACTTTCCTAGTAGTTAGTTCAGGTAATTGTTTCATGCTTATCTATTGTTTATGCCAATTAGTTTGAGAAACGTATTTTTTTCCTTGTGTGTAGGTATAAAAGCATAGATATGAGAAAGGACTATTTGTGTGAGTTCAACACAAGGGATTTGTCTCCAACTGAGCATAAGGACCATTTAGGTCCTCTTTATAACTAATTGGTCCTTACATTAAGTAATTGTAGACATACCTTAGGGATTGAATTGCATTTATTTCCTATTCGATTTGTTAATATTCCACCATAGCTATAGGATTAGTTTTAGACACAACAGAACTGATGACTCCACTAGCAAGAACTTGTTAGCACAAAATTCTGCACTTGATAGAATAGAAAGAATCATGAATAAGCAAGCTAGAAATTTGTGTAACTATAGGAGAAAGTGTCATAATGTATCACATGACAAGTTCTCCTCTCTATTTGGGATCGTGCTTTCCAACCTCATGGGAGTGTCCCTATGTTATTATATTATTTCTTTATGCCTACAAATCTGCAATAAAAGCCAAAAAAAAATGTAGCATGAAAGGTTCCTTTTGGCTACAATTAAATAACTAAAAGTTATAAATTTTGAGTTTAAATTGAAGTGGTATAATTATATGCAACATTAGATTTAATAAATATGGAAAAGAGAGAAGGAAAGTGTAATTAAATGGTTGAATAATACAAAAATAAAAGGCTAAGAGCCTCTAACAATGCATAAAATTTTAAACGCAATATCAACAATCTTTGAAGGCTTGATACGAGCATAACCAAGTTTTATTCTTGCACTTTCCAAAAGGTTGGATACACCATAGAAAACAAGTACAATAACCAGTATAGTGATAACCCCTATACAAATACTAGAAGCTAGAGAATAGCTGAGAGAGAATGAGAGATAATCTACTACTACTGCTAAAGAAATCAACCAAGAACCAATTTAGAAACTGTAACACTCCCAATTTTAATATATGAAAATTATAATGTAACTGTATAAATGTGTATTAGGCTAGTGAGTTGATGTATAGGGGCGAAGATCCTATATTGATTTAATGTGGTCAAGGGCCAAATTGTATATTTTGTACATTTAAATAAGTAATAAATATGATAATCATTGGTTGCGATACGAGAGGGACAAAAATGATGGGGAGCTACAATTCCATAAAAGAAGGGGTCCAAGAGGTAATTATGCATGGGTATTAATCCAAACCCACATTCCTGAAATTATCATCATTGTGTATAACCGTCTTATATTTGTTGTTGAGTGTTCCCAAATCCAATCATTAAACTCATGTAAGAGGATGGGTGTGAGGAATCACATCCAAAGTTATTGAGAGCATGGGAATGAGTACACATCAGTTTGGGGAAGAGCGTAATTCAAGCAAGCAAGAAAAGAGAGGAAAATTGTATGGGTGGAGGAGGTGGAATTGGACATACACATTTTTAGATATAGACAAGTTTTTACATGCAAATTTTGGGAAGACGTGTTTTTTCTTGAAGGAAGCCATGGTTTGGTTGTGTTTTATTTTGAGAAAGATGCTTGTCTTCATAAAAAATGAGTGGTTAGACTGTAGTGCATTTCCTGTGAAGGAAATGGCTCAAGAGCCTTGTGGAGGTTGTTGTGAGCACTCTTAGAGTAGTTGGGAGTATTTGGGAGGTTCCTAGTCAACCTAGTGCATTGGATCCCTGGAGGGAAGTGGGGAAGGCCCAAGGGACTATGTGAAGTGAAAGGGGATCCCATTCCTTGGGTTGTGCAGGTTGTAGGGCCCAATCACATTATGGACTCATAGCCTCTCTCATAGGTGGCCTGGTGTTGAGAGAAAATGAACAGAAGTGCCTATGGTTGGGAGGTTCATCCTTCATATGCATCTAGTTGGTTAATCATTAACATATAAGTATTATGTTGTTTTTACTATGTTTAATTGTGTTGTGCAAATGGTTTATATGAAGGTTGGGTATTTTTTTGTTGCTTGAATAGTTGCATTCATGGTTTTCATTATGTTGTAGATGCATTTATAATTATGGTATCAGCCAAATGGTTAAATCTATGTGTGATCTGTAGTTGGTAAGATACAAGAAATTATTTAACATTAAATATTAAGATTTAATGTGTATTCCACTCATAATGTTCTTCAATTGGAGGTTGGGTGCATTACATTATGGTGTCATAGTTTCTGGTTCAAACATTGGACTTGTATGGGCCAAGAACTAGTGTGAATTTAGAAAAATTCGCTATTATAAATTTCAATATGTGATGAATTTGGGGGGAAACAGTAAAAAATCAAAGTGAAATCCCCAAATTCATGAGAAAATTTGAGTTTTAAATGCATCAAATCCATCGAAGAGAGGTTTAATGGCATCGCTTTGTAGGTTTCAAAGTTAAATTCAACCTGGAAAGTCGAAATTCACATTTTAATGGCAACTGAAAAAAGCTGGGAGAGTTTAATGAATTGATGGCTAAGATTGTAGTTGATTTTGAGATCAACAACCCAAATTCATCATGAGTTGATTAAGAACTTACAATTTTTTTCATAGTTTTGCAAAAAGAAGAGAATCCACAACCATGATTCATTTTTTTAGTTTGGTGAAGTTAAAGAATCGATGGCCAAGATTCATTTTCACAATTTGGCGAAGTTAAATAATTGACGGTCAAGATTCATTTTCGGTGGTTGGGAAATGGAGTAGATCGATGGTCGATATTCATCAGGAAGGTTGGGTGAAAATTGATGAATCAATGGACAATATTATTTTGAATGGGAGATTGACAGATCAGATTCATCTAGTATTTGGTCAAAAAATTATAAGTGTTGGAGTTTGTTAGTAGAGATCGACGATGGTCGATGATCAGATTGACGAGTTTGGTGAAGAGTTTGGTTCAACAAAAAGAAATCACCAATCATCAATGGCCAGGTCAATAAAATGATAAAAGTGTTTAGTTCAGCCAAAGGAAATCTTCGATGGTCGATGATTAGGGGTTAGCAAAAATTGGTAGAAGGTTTCATGTTTCCAAAGAAAATCTATGATCGTCGATGGTTGATGATCCGGGGTAGAAAAAATTGGTGAGGTGTTCAATTTTTCCCAGAGAAAAGGTCAATCACCGATGAAAGGAAAGAGGACAATGACGTGTCTTTCCACGTCAACATCCATGTTCCATGCCACATCATCATCTGTGTGTCATTCAACATTAGCCAAGTTTCCATGTTAGCATCGATGTGTCATGCCACATCAATATCTATGTGTCATGCCACATTAGCATAGTTGACACATCATCCAACAGATGGTCAATCACTGATGGTCAGGATTCGATGAAGTTTGTAACAAGTTGGTTGCCAAGGAAATTCATCGCTGGTCGATCATCGATGATTGAGGTCCGGTGACATTCGTGGGAAAAAATATTTTTCTAAGAGAAATAGCTAATGGCCAATGACCGATTATCAAGGTTCAAGGAAACCAGTTGGAAAGTTGGTTTACCAAAGTAAATAGCAGATCGTCGATCATCGATGGGGTGTTGGAAAATCAATAGTCCAGATTGTTTTAAGTTGGAGATCGATGGTGGAAATTCATCTAAGGGCCTGGGGAAGGTTCAATGGATCAAAAATTGAGATCACCCCTGATTTTGAAATCAATGGTTAGATTAAAAGACTTTATAACAGTAAAATAATCAATTTTCTATGAAATTTTAATATTTTCGAACGTCATTAACTTGTAGGGGCTTTTTGAGGCCCTAAACAATGTTTTTAGGAGTTCTAATTTTTGAACTTGTAAATGTCAAAGGAACCATAAAGAGTTTCTATAGATTGATTAAAAGAAATCAAAGAGATCTTTCCAACAAGGTATCATAGACGCAAAACAAAGCTCGTATGAGAAAACTATAGCTAAATTAGTGCAAAGTAAAATTCCAACATCGGTTTACTTCCAAAGGGCATAACTCCTTGCTCAAAATTTTGTTTGGGAAAAAGAGAAGTCTATGGAAAGATTATAAACCATAGAAGTCATCCATGGAACAAGATTTGGAATCTAGGTAGACAAAAATGTACAGGGTGAGAGAGAAGACACCTATAGAATACAACGATAAAAATGTAAAACAGTCAAAACTCTTACAGGCCATAACTGTCATCTTGAATCCTAGATGAAGGTAAAATTGTGACAAATCATTCATAAGGTATTCGTGAACATACCCAATTGAGATTCTATCAAAATCCCAAAGGAGTTGGTGTAGGGATGCATCAACAGGGATAAAATTTCTAAGTCAGAAGAGTCCAAAGGGACAAAGTTGTCATTTTCATAGTGCTACATATTTTGACTGGAGCATCAGTTTGAGAATCTGAGAGTTGTTGTGAATTTAATGTTGGAATTTTTATCTATGTCACTTAGAAATGTTTCTTTGTTTCTGGACATATTTAGCTTTGTAAGTGGAAAAAGTTGGTGTTTGAGATTATTTTCACTAGGGAGAAAGGTGCAAAAAAAGGGTAAATTGTCGATATTCAATTGACTACAACATTCTTCTAAATGATCAGAATTGAGAAATAAAGTAGTCATTGGAAAGATATTGGATAGGAGAATCCAAATACCCACCCAAAATTTATTTTTGAACCAAATAATTCTCAAGGAATCATAAGGAAGGTTTCTAATGGACCTGAACGACACCATTGACCAGAATGGGAATTTCAAGAAGCCATAACTTTTGGCTCATAAATCATATTGAAGCATGAGTATGGTCATTGGAAAGGTAATCCAGAGGGAAAAAATGATAGAATGTCTAATTTATCTAAGGGAGCATCATTTTCCTCCATAAAGTTGTAGGAAAAAGTGGAATTGGATTCCATGAACCATGTGACTACGGAATGTGAAGATTGTTCCAAATAATGTCAAAATTTGGAGAAACTTTCCCAAATGATAGAGGTGAGTTCCAAAGGTGATTGTTGGGTAAGTAAGAGTATTGAAACTCATGATAATGCATGTGCATAAGTATAGAGGCACATTGAAGTGAAATATATTGGAAAAGTGAAAAAGGGGCGGAGTTTATTAACAAGACATTGTCAATAAGCAGAGGAGCACTCTAGCATAGAGTGTTGTGTGAAGGGATTTCTAGAAATAGGATAAGATTCCACAATGAGGATTGTGTGGGTATATTCTATATTAATTATAGGGTCCATTGGACATGGAAGAAGTTCAAGATTGTACAGTTGGTTGAAGCATCAAAGAGTTGCACAAGGAAGTGCAGGACTGCAGAGTAAGTGATGCAAGGATGACAAAGGAATAAGGAAGACCAGAGAAATGTGAGTATTCCATTGTTGTAGAATCTGAAAGGCTTGCAATAGGAAAATCAAAAATTATTCTCACATGAAGCATGAATCCTATAAGTGAAGAATGTCACTAATGGGCACAAATTAAGGGCAAGGAAAGGATTCATATCTATGAAGGTAGAAATGTAATGATGGATGAAGAGCTTCCCACCAAAGAAAAGAAAGGAACACAGGGATGATGAGTGACTCACAGAATGAGTGAGACATGTCTAATGGAAGGCATAGGAATTCCTGAAAAGTAATTCCTACTCAGGAATTAGCCCCTTTTGTCCAAAAAGTATTCAGAGTAAGAAATTCACTCATGTTATCATAGTGCACAGTGGAAGCCTGGTGTATGTACAAAGAATTCAAGGGGAATAATAATAAAGGTCACTCATTGAGAGTGCCAATAAGGAATATAACATCACATTGGGATTAGATCGGTCCTAAGTGGATAGGATAGGGATTCACAGGAAATTACTTAGTGGAGTAAGGAAAAGTGTTTAAATAAAAATGAGAAAGCTAATAGGTATCTAGATACGATAGAAAAGGATGTCATGTTGTTGATGGTTAAGATGGGTTGAAAATACTCTAGTATCAAGGTGATGGAATGATATGAAGTATATCATTCCAATGTGTTGAAAGGTTCTAGCAATGTAAATATTGGAGCATGATCACGCAAGTGGAGGTAGTGGCCAATAAGCAATATTGGCTGGAAGTGTAGATGGCCAAGTGGAACTTGGCTAGAACAGGTTCAGATCAAAGAGTAGTGGTGCACAGATAAGAAGAATGGTAGTACACAATGTTTCTAGAATCTACAGGAATTCAATGACGACCATCTATAATAACAAAAATAAATAAATAAATCAAGCTGATATAAATATGCACTAGAGTGCATGATAGAATTGATGCATTATGCCTAAAATAGACATAGAATGTATGTGCATGAAATAGACATGAAATATTACATGATTAATGCACATTTATGTGAATTGGTGCATATGGGCATGCTTGAACATGCTTGTGGCATGAGTATAGACTAAATATAGTTTGTAGTTATGTGTAAATGAAGATTTCATGATAATTGAATAAGACTAATGATGGATTATGTATCCTAGAAAAATGGTTTTTCATGGCTAAGAATGTTGTTGATAATGTTGTTTCATAAGAAATACATCCATATAAAGACTAAGGTTGGTAAGAGTGTTGACCAAGATAATTGGTGAAGGGAGTCGACGAGCTTATAAAAAATATCAAATGATCAAGTAGCATCAAGTAATTTGATAACAACCATGCACATGTGAATTTGGTTGCTTATGTTGCATAAAATGAAGAAGGGAATTGAGGTAAGAATCCCCTCAGTTAAATTTCTAATCTTTGAAATTGATGTAAAGGCATAGGGCCTTAAGTATACACATGTTGTGTAATTATTGAATGCATCTATGAGAAATTTAATTGTATATTATGTTATGTTGGTTATGAGATCATAACCAATTCAATTCAAGAGATATATTCTTGCTATAACAATGAATGCCAATAGAGATAACCTTGTGTGAGTCCATGATTGGGGTTGGGTATGGAAAGGTTATAGTTCCATACAAGTTCTTAATGGTATCTCCCCTGTATAATCAATGTTTGGAATGCAACCTCTTTGTCGACATTGAAGAGCAGTAAAGGATTATATTCCTAGTGTTGTGCATGGGTTGAAGAGGAAGGTATCCAAATAATTGGACAAGTAGCGAGGTAGAGTTTGGATGACGTGTTAAGGTAATGGATAGAGATATCAAATCACGTGATGGAATACATGACATGGATATGTGGTATTCTAGAGTCAATGCAAGGATGCATTGTGTGGATGTGGCCTTAAGTATTGGCACATTGACTTTGTTATTGGTAAAGTTTGACCATATAATGAACAACTTGGTATGATAGATAATGCATGTGAAAGGAATGATGGTTTCATTCCATATAATATGAAAAACAGTTGGAAGTGTCTGAATTTTAGAATAATATAATTTTGAAATCACTTCATAGACTAATTGAAAATGATGCAATGAAATGATAATGTACATGAATACTAACAAATATTTGGCTGAATAAAAGTTAGGAAGAGTTGCAGGAAAAATGGTATTGGATTTGGAAATAGTGTAATCCCATAAGGAAGACTAATGCCTACTATTACAAGATCCAAATGTCTTGAGAAGAAATATTGTGCTTGGGAAACTTATTTTCTTATATGTAAAACATATTTAAAATTTAACAAGTAAAATTACTATGATGATATCTCATGATAATTGTATGTATGTGATACATATGAGATGATGGCTATAAAACATACAAATATTGGGAAGAAGGCTATTATTATTTCATTGGAACCTTGTGATTTCCACATGTTACAAATATCCAATGAAAGTCTGGTAGTGAGTTGAAACTCTACTTTCACAAGAACACCTTGGAAAATCATGGATCACCTGAGGGACTATGTAGTAGTGAAGGGGATGCCTGATCTTGGAGGGTGAGGATGGAAAGGGTCTTGGAGGGTGAGGATGGAAAGGGAGAGGGAAATCAAGAATGCACATGACAGGGTGGTTGGGATAATGAGGGTGTGTCAAAAAGGAAAACAAGTTGAATCCTTGTCATGACCACTTATGAAATAAGGAAATGACCATATGAACAAGTGATTGTATTCATTGTGTTAGTTATGATAAAAGATGGGTTAATCATTGTACAATGTGTTCTAAGTTTTGTCATATTCAATGTTGCTTGTTGTTCTTGAATGACATTTTTGTGTCTGTGTTATTATGTGATCGAATGTTTTTGTGTGTTTTTTTAATCATCACTACGTATTTTAAGTTAATTGTAGTATGGTTTAATTATTACTATCAGTTGCATGAGATTGTATGTGATGTTGTGCATTTTATTTCCACCATAGTTGTGTTAAGATGTTGTTTAGGAGGCACAATTGCAACTATTTGAAAATTGGAGATTCCTTTATCATAGTTGGAGTTCTTGGAGCCACAACGCAGATACTTCTTGTCCAACCTTACACTGGAACCCTGGAAGGGAAGTGGTACAGCCTGAGGAATTGTGGTGCAAAGAAGGGCATACACTTCCTTGGTTTGTGCAAGTTGAGGAGAATGAGAGTTTGTTGGTTGAAATTGTTGTGGGAATCAACAAAGTATGAAAGATATTACAACTGGAGCTAGAGGAAAGTAGTGCAGGCCATGGAGAATGAGAGACTCTTAGTTGGAATTGTTGCCAAAATGATGACTTGTGAAATTATATTTCACATTTTGGGCCAAGGAGCGTATGTCTTTATGGTTTTTGGGTTGAAGTACCTATGTATGTATATATGTTTGGGGCTGGGGTGCCTATGTATCTATTATTTTTGGGTCAGAATTACTATGTATTTATGTCAGGCTAGGATGCTTGCGTAATATTTGGCTGCGGAGCCTATATATCGATTAAAGGCTAGAGATATTAGTTTTGTGATATGTATGAACACCTTTAGTGTGTTGTGCACTAAGGAAAATTAAAAAGTAAGGGGAGGGGACATAAGACCCCCATCTTTAATCCCCACAAATTATAATGTAATTGTATAAATGTGAATTAGGCTAGTGAGTCGATGAGTTGGGGCGAAGAGCCCATATTGATTTAATGTGGTCGGCGGCCGAATTGTATATTATTTGCATTTAAATAAGTAATAAAGATGATAATTTCTGGCTACGATATCAGAGGGATGAAAGGAATGGGGGGATATGATTCCACAAGAGAGAGGGGTCCAAGGGAGAATTATGAATGGGTATTAAACCAAACCCACATTCCTGAAATTATTATCATTGTGTATAACCATATATTTGGTGTTGAGTGCTCCCAAAGCCAATCATTAAACTCGTGTAAGAAGGTGGGTGTGAGGAATCACATCCCAAAGTTATTGAGAGCATAGGCATGAGTACAAATCACCTTAGGGAAGAGTCTAAGTCAAGCAAGTAAGCAAAGAGAGGAAATTTGTATGGGAAAAGGAGGTGGAATTGGACATCCACGTTTTTAGATAGAGACAAGTTTTTGCATGCAAATTTTGGGCAGCAAGGGAAGAGATGAGTGTTGGGAGGAGAACCACCCATGTTGTTCTTGAAGAAATCCATGGTTTGGTTATTTTTTATGTTGAGAAAGAGGAATGTGTACCTGAAAAAACCGACAAGCCTGTAGTGCATTTCCTATGGAGGAAGTCGCTCAAGGGCCTTGTGAATCTTGTTGTGAGCACTCCTGAAGTAGCTAGGAGGTTGCTAGTCAACCTAGTGCACTAGAGCCCTAGAGGGAAGTGGGGAAGGCATGAGGGACTATGTGTAGTGAAGGGGGATTCCATTCCTTGGGTTGTGCAGGTTATAGGGAAGAGAGTAGAGTTTGGGGTTTTGGGTTGATGAGTGTGGAGCGTGGATAGCCAGAAGGGACCGATCTCCTTATGGAATCATAGCCTCAGTTTGGGAGTGTCCTACTATTGAGAGAAAATGAAAAGTTGTACTTATGGCTAGGTGGTTCATCCTTCGTAAACAGTGAGTTAGTTATCATTAACATATAATTATTTTGTTGTTTTTAATATTTTAAATTCCGCTATGAAAACGATTTATATGAATGTTGGGTATTTTGTTGTTGCTTGAAAATTTTCATTAATGATTTTTTTATTATGTTGTATATGCATTTAGAATTATGGTATCAACCAAATGGTTAAATATGTTTTTTGTTTGTAGTTGGTAAGCTACAAAATATTATTTAACAATAAATCTTAAGATTTAATGTTTATTCTGCTTGTAATGTTCCTCAGTTGGAGGTTGGGTATGTTATAGAACCCTCAATATATTGGAGAATGAGCATGCATATCACAATAATAGTTTCCCTCGTGCAAGGAACATTAAAGATTGGAGTAGAGTGGAATAGCCATGCACTCATGTGTAACTGTTGAGATGAGAGTGATAACCCATGTGAATACACTTGTCAAATAAAGATAACTGAGGAAAAGGGGAGTTAAGAGGAAGGATTCATTTTCTATGCTTAAGAGTAGATGTGCATAAGTTAAAGGAAGTGTTAAGTAGGGGAGGAAAGACACATGAGGGAAGTATATATGCTCCAAAGGGAGAGATAATGCACCTAAAATAATAAGCATTGAATGATAGATGCATTAAAGGAGTTAATGCGCTAGGAAATTGGGAGTTGTGTAGGAAAAAGGACTTAATGTACTTCCCTTCCTTTTTTCACTACTTTTGTTACTTTGAGGGTTGGGATCTACTTGTAGTAAAGTTTTCCTATGAATTTTGTTTTTTGCATTTAGGTCATTTGGAAAAGAAAAAGAAAACATTTCTTTCATTTATTTTTCTTTTTCCTTTTTGCATGTTTGAAGAAATGCTTGATTAGTTGCATTTTTCTTTGAATTGATTGATAATAAGGGTTCCATTATTATAGTCTTGAAAAATAAAAAATATTGTCATGTTTTCATTTTCATTATGGTTTTATCAAATTTACTCATGTTTTGTATTGAAAACCAAGTACATTGAAGAATTAAAGTAAAGAGATGATTTTTTTCAGTGTTCTTAAGTTTTCATTTGCAAGAGTCTAAAAACATCATAAGTTGCACTATCTCTCCCCAAAATAATCAACATCATATTAAACAAATGCTTAATTTAAAATCAACTAGACTTTTTATTTTTATAAAAACCAACAATAGTTTAGTAGTAGGGCCTTGGTGTAATATTGGACAATGAACTCTCCAAGGCCATGAAATCAAACTAGAATTGAATAGTGAGTGCAAAAATCCATGATTAGCAAGAATAACTTGTCGGGAAATCACCTCTCTCACAGTTTTTAAGCACAATGTCACACTAATACAAGTAGAGATGATATTACCTCTTCAATTGTTTTAGTATTTTTTGGATTACAATGTGTACTGGGTTTTGGAGTGAAGTGGAAAACACCAATTCTCTTTGAGATTTTAGGCTTTGTCTCCCTAAAAACACATGTGGTTTTGACCCATGATTGTTTTTCCCGATCACCAATTGTGAAGTGGTAACCTTAGTGTCCTTTTCTAGGATATCTCACAAGTGACTATGAGTGGGAAGTGCCTATGCTACCCTAGGTAGATATATAATCACTATTTTATCTCCCTTGGAGGGTGCTAGTCTCAACGAGGGTACTTGAACCTTAGGTGATTGTTGCAAGTAGGTTACCATAACTATCTCTTGCAATTTCATTATTTGGTATTAGGACTCAATCAACCCATATCAACATTTAGAATGCCCTCTTAATGACCTCTTCATTGTTTGTTTTGGGAAAGTGGTTTGTTTGTTTGTTTGTTTCTCTTCGGACTTTTGTTGTTGATTTCTCTTTGTTTGTTTGTTAGATGGCCTCGTGTTGTATTTGTCTTGTTTCTTTAGAATCATTGATTCAAAGCGGCAGACCGGTTGCTTTGCTGGTCTATAATGATCTGAGGTCTTTCTCTAGAAAGTGTAGATCTGCCACCTCAAAGGCATAGGCTAAATAACACTAAATATCTTGTGAGGCGGATAGTATAAGGGACTCATACAAACTTGAACAAACCTACAAGGGAATAGCTTAGTGAGGAAAAAATATCGGTTGAAGTATTCTTACAAGATTGAGATGGTCATATATTGATTCCTAGGAGGATCCCATCTCTTCCCTCCACATGATGATCTCATCAAGATTAAGGATATCATTGATACAACTTCATCAAAATTTAATACTCCTCTCACCAAACCTCGGATTCCTCTCCTTTTTCATACTTGAACATCCAACAATCAAAGTCATAGTGCAAATCCTTTTTACCAGTGGTCCACAATGGACAATGTCATTAGTACTTCAATATCATGGGTCACGCATACCCCCACATAGTTTTTTATGGTATAGGTTTCAATACTACCATATCCATTATCCCTATCATAAGAATTTTCCCACTTATTTATAGAGCATCAAGCAAAGGTCTAGGACCTTCTATAATGGATCCTAATAGAGGTATGGAAACACAACCCTCTGTTTCATATGGTTGTAGTGCCCTTTATTTCAAGATTATGTCAATTGGGATGCTACATGTCATGGCCAATACACTACTTGCATTCCATAGCTTTAACATGTAGATAGGTAGTTCATATACCCATTTCCCTACCTTCCCATCAAGAGGGGGGCATATCCCTACATCTACTCCTTTTGTGGGAAGTAGAGATTTTTCGACTTTTGGCTTGTTGATGGGAAGCAATCCCTTCATGGGAATGGAAAATATAATGAGTTTAGGACTTCCTCCATTTGTGAAGGTCCCAATCTTCCCCAAAAACCCTACGTTCCAAGCAAACACTCTTTTTGTGCCTGGTAGTGGTTATGTGCCACGTGATTCTTTTGTGAGTATTAGATTATTGTTCCTTTCCTTTATATGGAAATGTTGGTGCCCCCTTGATGGCCATGTTAAATATTCATGTATTGAATGTGTGCCTACCTGTTTGGTTGTTGTCCACTCTCAATGTTCCAAATCCTCCTGAAAAATTCTCAAATAAGCACCTTATGTCAAGCACATCAAATTGATATTAAACCTTTACCTTCTTCATGAGTAAAATGTATTCCTCTTCCTTCTGCATCATTTGGTGGAAGTATATCTCCTAGTAAATAGAAGTCTATAAGGAATAGAAAAAGGAATAATAAAAAGAAGAAGCAAAGACAAAAGGAAAAGTCGCCAAACATTATAAGTCATGTCGGAGACAAGAAATTAGCCATTGTAGGTCATGCTAAGAGAAAGAATCAAGTCATTGCAAGTCATACTAGAGATAGAAAACCAACCACTTTGAGTCATGTTGGGGGAGAGCAAGTAGCCACTACAAGTCACATTGAGAGAAAGAATCAAGTCACTACAACTCATACTAGATATTGGAAACTAGTCACTGCAAATCATTTTGGAAACAAACAACTAGACACTATGAATCATGCTAGGGGAAAGCCACTACCCAATCCGATTCATGTTGGTGGCATTGATATTAGTGAGAAACATAGATGAATAGGATGCAATCTGAAGTTCCCTTATAAAATTTTCAAGGGAGATCACCTTACTCATATATGCCCTTCTATTCCAAAGGTCCAAATATTGTGGTTCTTGTCTCAGGGACCTTATGCCCATGAATTTCCTTCAATTTCCCAACAACCTATTCAAACATTGGTTGATGAATTTGTCAAGCCTATGTAGTATTTGGTTGATCCCACTCTTTTTTTAAAGAGTGATGTGTCCACAATGGTC
>ML883764.1:0-14767 GCA_009831015.1 Picea engelmannii
GATAGATAATAACTTTGGACTGACGGCTAGATTTAGATGCTTGAGAAAGTTTTTTCTAGTTTCATTGGCAAGGAGGTATAGTAATTTTTGGCCTTTGGAGTCAACCCCCTGAAAATGAGAGAAATCAATGACTGGTAGGGGAAGCTTTGAGAGGACAAAGGCTAAATAGGTAATGGTATTTTAGTTTCAATATCGTTGTGTATGGCGAAAGAAAGGAGAAACATAAAGAAAATCAGAGCATCATTAGAGATGAATTATGACCTAACTTAGAAGAAAACACGGAGTTTAAATGGTTGAGTCTAAAGCACCACGAGATGAATTTTAAACCCTTTAAATGTTTCCAATTTAAATGAATGAAACATACATAAATTTGCAGGAAACAAGAAGTACATACGATGATAGGATCACAATACATCAAACCACCACCACTAGAATCTTTTCATCGAAAGCTTCATGACCTCTACATTTATATTTCCATTAGATTCAAAAAATTACATTCAAGAATTCCATGTCTACACTTTTTTGCCAACCTAGCTTACATAAAAAAGATCCAATATATAGAAACTAACGCCCTCCTGGGCTGCTAGGTTTGAACTACTTCCCCCTAGAATCCTGGATTTGGTTACTCTCCCCTGGACAACCTCTTCAACAAAATTTACTAAAAATAGAAACCTGATTGCACCCAATCATAACATAACCAACATATTTGTTTCAATCATTTGGTCATGAGTAAGATTTGACCATCTGGTTGTGATAAATCAACGTTTTCTTCTAAGGAGTGTCCGAGTAATCATGCGTATTGTTGGAAACTCTGTCACTTTTGTATAACAGACTCTAGTTGTTGTTGCATGATTACTGGCTATACCATGTGTGTGATGAGTTTTTGTAGTGGATGTCCATTTGTGGTTGCTTGCACAACTCCAAGTGGCGGCAACAGTTGGGGACCATGCATCTCCTTCAAAACTTGCATGCATTTCATTAACACCTTCCCTTCTCATCATGTAATCTTACAACGTTTGTGCAATGAATATTCACTGCGTAAGTGTTGCATCTGACTTCTTGTTAACGTAAGAAAGTGGGCTATGTATGGAGAAAGATTCCATGCCATGACCCAAAAAGAAAAAAATGGAGCTCCCTTACTCATACTTCCGCAACTCCAGTTAAGGGATTTAGCTCGTCCTTATCTTCTACCTCCAACTTCGCCTGTAACCCTAAATCTATGACCATTTTTCTTAAAGACAAGTTTTGTTTGTTCAAACTCCACCTTTCTCAACAAAACCGCATTTCTTTTCAGTTTTGATTGAGCATTGGAGAGAGTTGCACGTGCATTATCAATAGTTGGTCTACACTCTTTAAAATGTTCCATGATTTTTTCCTCTGACATCCTCTTTTCCTTCCTAAGCTCAATGATTACATCTTGGGCCTCTCTGAGCTGTTTTTAAAGCCAATTTACATTCTTTTCTCTTGTTGTGGGCGAGGTAGGGGATAATTGACCTGCTCGACTCTGCGAAGCTGGTGTTTCAATAATATTTTATGCCAGCTGCCTTTTCAACTCTTTGTTTTCTTGATAAAAATGGGTTATAACATGTTGCACTTGCTTTAATTGTTACTTGATTTCCTGAGTCTCTGCATTTTCCTCACCTAACTCCACCTGTCTTTCATCAATTCCCTTGTTTTCACCTTCAACAAGCTCTAGTTGAACTATGTGTATGGGAAATCTCTTGGCAGAGGACTTGGTGCGCGGTTTACTGGGAGCTTGGTGTTGGGTATGTGTTATATTCTTTGCATGTGTGTGTGTGGGTGCGTCAGATATGACAATTGCGTTTGGCAATCCCTCTAGTAGTGCTCTTTGTGTCATGTGTGATGGGCGCTTTCCTAGGGGGGTCCCAAGGGGGGGGCAGGTATGCCCTCCCCTGGTTATGCGTAGCGTTCGGGAACGAGCAGTAGCCCGGGGCAGCGCCCCAAAAAAAAATTTGGGCGGTTTTTGCTATTTTTAGCGGTTTTGTAAATTAATCCCGGATTAAGGGATTAGAGTTTTGGTATCTACGGAATACCTAAAAACATTGTATATATATTGTATGGTGAATGGTGAAATTCGATATAATGAATATAAGAAAGGTTTTCCCAGTTGAGGGTTTCCGGCATAAAATCTATGTGTACTCTGTGTATGAGCCATTGATTAAATTTTGTTTTGCTTAAGAATCTATATGCATTGCTTCACTTCACAAGTTTAAAAATTACATGTGGTATCAGAGCTCATTTTTTGCTTCAGAGGGACGCCTTTGTTGTTGAGGGTTTGGCTCGGTCTTGATAGATCAAGTTTATCTTGGGTCTGTGATAAACCTAGGTTTAGTGGAGTGGAGATTCAAGTATAGAAAGAGCAATGGCGAGCTCATCTAGAATCGAGATAGAGAAGTTAAACGGTAAAAACTTTGAGCTATGGAAGCTCAAGATGAAGGACCTTCTTGTAGACAAAGAACAATGGATCGTTGTGGATCCTGGTACACAGCCTACTGGTACACCATCTACTAGCACATAGGCTACTGGTACACAACATATTAGTACACAAACTACTAGTACATCAACTACCCGTATGTTGAAGGAAGATTGGGAGAAGTTGGACAAAAGATCAAGGAGTATTGTTCGACCCTACCTGGCATATTCGGTTTTGTTGAATGTCTCGGGAGAATCTACATCCAAGGAACTATGGGATAAGTTGGGGAATTTGTATCAATCAAAGTCCCTAGTAAACAAGTTGTTTCTTCAAAAGAAGTTGTATCATCTTAGGATGGAAGATGGAGATTCTGTGACAGACATCTAAATGCCTTTAATACTCTGGTAAGTCAACTTGTCTCTGTTAATATTACGATTGCAGAAGAGGATAAGTGTATTACTTTGTTATGTTCTTTGCCAAACGCTTGGGATAATCTGGTTGCAGCAATTGGTAGTACCACTCAATCTATATTGAAGTATGAGGATGTAGTTTCATCCTTGTTATCTGAAGAGATGAGGCAGAAAAGCATGGATAGTCATAGCACATATGCTTTATTTGTAAGAGGTTGTACCCAAGACAGGAATCCTGGTAAACCTTCGGGGGGGAGATCTAAATCTACAGGTAGATCTAAGTCTCCAGGAAAATCTTTGAGGAAATGTTGGAAGTGTGGTAAAACAGGGCATTATAAGAAAGATTGCAAGTCTAAGAAGGTTGATAAACCAAAGGGATCTGATAGTACCTCTTGCACAGAGGCGAAAACCTCCACTGAAGAAGGAGGTGACGTTTACCTGGCATCTACAAGTACACATGCAGACCATGATGTATGGTTGATCGACTCGGGTGCATCATACCATATGACTCCTCATAGGGAGTGGTTCTCTGAATATGAAAAATACGATGGTGGTGATGTATTCCTAGGAGATGACTCGACAGCAAAAATCTTGGGACGTGGAAGGGTTAAGTTGTTGCTAAAATATGGAAAGATTAGAACTCTCCCTAGGGTTCTGCACATTCCAAAACTAGCCAGGAGCCTAATATTTGTAAGCAAGATAGATGATGCATGAGTGGATAATGTATTTGGAAAGAAAACTTGCAAGATGGTACGAGGAGCAATGGTCTTGATGAGGGGAGATTGGTGTGGAACTCTGTACAAGTTGTTGGGAAGCACTTATACTAATGGGTGAACAGGACATTGATGGAAAAATCAAGGAGCATGCTCAGTGGTGCTGGGTTAGGACAAGAATTCTAGGCAAAGGTAGTGGGCACAACATGTTACCTGGTCAATCGATCACCTTCATCAGCGTTGGATGATTAAACTCCACATGAGGTATGGTCTGGAAAGAAACCCTCTCTTCAACATCTTAGAGTGTTTGGTTGTGATGCTTATGTACATGTTCCAAAGGAAAATAGGACTAAGCTAGATAAAAAAAGGTTGAAAAGTGTATCTTTATTGGTTATAAAGATGGTGTGAAAGGTTATAAGCTTTGGAACCCAGAAACCAAGAAGACTGTTTACAGTGTGTTAGCGTCAGAAGTCACTCCTGGATTGCTTGCAGAAGCATAGCCCAACGCCCATCAGTTTTATGTCATGATAGTTTTAATGGGAGATCAAATGGTTAGAGACTCGGGAAGATATTGCTCTAACTCGAGAACTGAGTCTGGTATGTAAGGAACAAAAGAGGTCTTGATCTAACTTCAGTCAGTGAGTTGATTTAAAGATGAGCAGGTTGAAGACTTGGTGAGAGGAGTGAGCAAACTACCTCAGGCAACAGGCCTTTCAGCAGTTTGTAGAAGAAAAACTTGGAATGTAAGATCCTCTTGGTTCAGGGCTTCGAGAAACTGAAAGGGGTACTTGACTGGATCCTCCAATTCCAAGTCGTTCAGCGCTAAGAAAATCACAGGGACCGATTAGGAACAATGCAACTGCTACAGTGACCCAACCTACATCATCCTATAACAGTTACAACTCGACTGGATCCTCCAATTCTGAGCTGCTCTAACACAGTATAAACAAAGACGTGAAAGAAACTGACATTCATAGGGCAAGAAGTCTCAAGAGTCCATGCATAACCAGAATAACAGTGCTTCATTAAAGTCTTACAACCAGGAGCCTTGCTCAACCATCGATAGATTACAAAATATAAATACTGAGTCTATATACTCAGAAAAATTCGCCTAACAGAGGCGTGCTCAGTCATCCAAGGCGTGGTGTCCCTCCAGTCAAACTCGGATGGATATTCTTCATCAAACTCCACCTTAACTGCGCATGGCTCCTGCAAGGAGAGTAGTTGAGCCATTAAGCGTCGAGTTAGCGTGTGCAGACCTCCCTGGCTAGTCGAGGACTCGGCATGGCGTCTTTGGAAAAAATCAGTACACAGGACCTTCTCGGGTAGACAGCGTGCCAAATCCTCCATACTTTACACTTAATGAGTGAGGAGAGGTTTCAACCACCCCCTCTCACCTTCATTTACTCCAATCGAGAACCAGGATTGAGATTGAATCGGATGGTACCTGGAGATCGTGATGATCCCTTTTGTGACTAAACTTGATGCCTTTGGCCCCTCTTGCATAACTCTTCTATTTCCCAAGTGGCCACAAGCTATGACCCTGCGTTTATTTTCAAAGGCGCTTTCGGTGTTCGTGAATAGGAAGGAGCTGATTTTTGCTTATTACAGTTGCGATGAGCGAAACGCTGAGATGGCTTAATTGGGCGCCACGCATCCCTCTCAGATCTGACGGTCCTGAACTCACTCGGCGATACTGTGGGCCTTGGTTCTAGATGCTCTTGGCACTTCGCGTCTCGGGGATATGAAGGAGCTACTCCTTGTGCTTTGAAGTCACGATGGGCAAAGAGGCGAGGAGCCTAATCGCGCACCAGGTGTCCCCTTTGGGTGAACGGCTGACACTGCTCCGAGATACTGTTGGCCCGACTTTGGGCACTTTCAGCGCTTCGGGGTTCGGGGCTTTGAGATGTAGAATGACATGGAACCCTCACCCTTTGAACTCCCGAATGCTGAAATGTTGATGCGACTAGATCTCACGCCACGCGTCCTTTGGACGGACGGCTACTATCCTTTCCTACATGCAATATGGGCGCTGTCCATCGCACTAATCTCGACGCAACTCCGCTAACCGCAATTTCCCGTCGACCGTTGATCTGCTCCTATGGATGAATCTAGACCATCGACAATATGATTTCGCCCATTTACTTGCTTGGAGGTCTGAAACGCGATTTTTCCATGCTGCGCTTGGGCGCTTCTCGTGCAACTTGCAAACCTGAATACTCTTGTGCCCATGACAAGAATTGTTACTAACATTAGGCTCCATGGGGGATAGAGTCGTCCCTGCGATGCTCTAAGGACTCATTTTGCAGTTCCAGTGCCTTGTTGTTGGGCTATGGAGTCATTTATTTAAAACTTAAAGACGGAAAGAAAAACAATATTTACAACCGCGAAAGAGCCATGTGCGGCTCAAGAGAAAAATCTTTTTAGGAAATGCCCATTCACAGGTCCATTGAAAGCTTCTTGATCCTTCAAATCCCGTAACCTGTAGGTGTTATTCGAGAATACTTCGGAGACTTTGAAAGGCCTGATCCACAGGGCTTCGAATTTTCCGTGCTTGCCTTTATCTTGTTTAGGAGCATCCCATTTCAGTACCAGGTCTCCTATCCGAAACTCTTCCCTCTTGGCCTTCTTATCAAAAACCTGCTTGATCTTTTGTTGATGGTCCTGAATTCTACCCATTACCTGCTCCCTGGTTTGTTGGACTTCCACTAGCTGATGAATTCTTTTGATTATGTCATCAGGCTCCTCCCAATGATCCTAGAGGAATCTTGCTATAGGAATGGATAAATGGGAAGGAAAAACAGCCTCTGCTCCATAGACTAATTGGAAAGGAGAGATGCCTAGAGATCTCTTCATGGTCACTCGATTGGCCCATAGAGAAAATTTCAATCTTGAATGCCAGGCCTTCTTGTTGTCTTCCAACAATCTTTTGATGATCCTTATTAGGATTTTGTTGGAGGACTCTGCTAAACTATTCCCCTGGGGATAGTATGGGGTAGAGTGAATCAGTTTGATCCTGAATTGCTCACAGAACTTGGCTAACGGCTCAGCCCTGAAAGAGGCTGCGTTATCAGTGACAATCTTACTTGGGCAGCCAAATCTTGTGATGAAGTCTTCTAGGAATCCAATGATTACCTTGTGGGAAGCACTCCTGGTGGGGATAGCTTCAATCCACTTGGTAAAGAAATCTGTAGCAGTCGAGATCCATCTGTACTGCCCACTGGAAGCGGGGTGAATTTCTCCAATGAAATCTAGGCCCCATTGTTGGAAAGGTCCTGAAACAACCACAGGATTTAACGACAAAGACTTGAGTTGTTGTTTTCCTGCAAATCTTTGACATTTGATGCAAGCTCTGACCCTTCTGCAGACGTCAGTGAATACGGTGGGTCAGTAGTATCCAGCCCTGAGAATTTTGTAGGTTGTGGTTTTCCAGAAATGATGCCCTCCACATAGGTTGTCATGAAATTCAACCATGATCCTGTCAGCCTCTTGCAGATCTACACATTTCAAAAGCAACCCCATGGGGTCTTTCCAATATAAAACTTGATCGATAAGGCAGTATCTGACTGCTTTGAGCTTCAAAGCCTTTGCCTTATTTTTTTTGCAGGCCGTCTGGAGGCCGCAACTCTTGCAGAAAATATATGACATGCTTATACCAGGGACATCGAGCCAGTGGGGGCTCCCTTTGAGGGTCTATTTAAAACAGTCGATCTTGTTGAATTCCCGAGCATTCGTTGATGAAACTTACCCCCAAAGCTTGGTAATTTACTTCAGCCAACAGCTTGGCTAAACCTTGACCTTTGATCAATTTGGTAGGCTTTATTTCCAGGTCAAATTCCAGAATCTTGGCTATCCACTTACTCCTCCTCCCATCTATGTCAGACTGAATAAGAATGTCTTTGACAGCAGCTGAGGGGACATAGGAAATGATTTTTGACTGCAGGACATAGGTTCTAAATGCCTTGAGAGCCTTTACCAGGGCATAGGCCTGCTTCTCCATAGTGTCGTACCTGACTTCGACATCCCTCAATGCTCGGCTGAAATAGGCAATAGGCTGCTCTAGCCCAACCTCATTTTTCTGTAATAAAACAACAGCCACTGTGTCAGGTGAGGCAAAGGAGAAAATAAGGAAATCCTTTGAGTAATCAGGACTGATAAGCACAGGAGCTTCAGTCAGGGCCTTCTTTATTTTCTCAAAGGAATTTCGTGATTCAGAAGTCCACCTCATTTCATTTCCTTTCCTTAACATGGTTGTTATAAGTTTTACCTCCTCAGCAAAGTTAGAAACAAACCTCCTCAGAAAATTAATCTTGCCAAGGAAAGATTGGGCCTCCTTCCTGGATCTCGGGATTGATAAGGCTCGTATTGCTTCGACTCTTCTAGGATCGATCCTGACTCCTTCCGCTGATACTATGTGGCCTAGTAACTTTCCCTCCTGCATGACAAACATAGATTTCTTGGGGTTTAATGAAATGCCAAAACTCCTGCATCTCGGGAAAACCTTTCTGAGATGACAACAGTGCTCTTTATCAGATTTTGAAAATACGGTTATGTCATCCAGATAGATGACCACAAATTTATCCTTTTCCCCAATGAAAGCTATGTCCATGGCACATTGAAATGCCGCCCCTGCATTCATCAATCCAAAAGGCATTTTGGCATACATGAATGTGCCCCATGGAGTGGTAAATGTCGTCTTTTCCCTGTCCTCAGGCAGAACAGAGATTTGATTGTAGCCGGAGAAACCATCGATCATGGACATCCTGGATTCTCTTGTTACCCTCTGTAGTATATGTTCCATCTTTGGTAAGGGGTAGTTATCCTTTCGTGAGCTCCTGTTCAGGTTTCTAAAGTCTACGCAGAGTCTGATTTCTCCATTCTTTTTCCTTACTGGTACCAAGTTGGCCACCCACTCTGAATATCTCAGTGGTACGATGATCTGGGCCTGTAGCAACTTCTTCACTTCCCTCTCTATGATAGGCATCAACATAGGTTTGATCTATCTTAGCTTCTGCCTGAATGGTTTTGCTTCCCTTTTCAACGGGATTTTATGCTCGATGACAGAAGTGTCATATGTTTTGATATCTCCATAGGTCCAGGCAAAAACATCAGCAAATTCCCTCAAAAGTCCAGCATATTCAGACCTCTGCTCCTTTGTCAGACTTCTTGACAATTTGACCAACTTGGGCTCACTCTTAGTGCCAATGTTGCACTGAATTGTATCAGCGTCATCTTCTGAGATCTCCCCTTTTAATGCCACATCATATCTATCAAAAAGCCTTTCCAAAGGAACCAATCCCCTTGGAATATGATTGTTGGGCAACTGCACAATGTTACGCTCTGCAATCTTATTCATAAAATTACCCCCATCAAGCTTTTCTTCAGAGACAGAGTCTTGGTCAATATGCATCTCTTAAAATTCTTCAACGGTCTCCAAGAATCTTTTGACCTCAAGATCATCCTCAAACACCTTCCAATGCTTGACATTGTCAAGTATGGAGGGCCTGTATTTTACTTCTACATCGTTTCTGAATTTGGGTGGCAAGGGCACTTTGAAATTGCTTATTGATGTAGCCAAGGAATCTACCACTGTGTTCTTCTCTCTTGGGATGAAATAAATGTTAAATGCTGAGAAGAAACTGTCAATTAGGTCCCATACCTCATTTCTGTAACTCCTGAGTCGAGGATGCTTAGCCTGATAAGCATTTCTGATCTGTTGGACCACCAACTCTGCATCTCTGAACACTGCTACCTCTTGAATTCCCATTTCCTTTGCAGCTGTTAATCCTAGAACAAGAGCTTTGTATTCTGCCACATTGTTAGTAGCTTCAAATTCTAGCTTGTATGAAAGAGACATGGTTTCCTGAGCAGGTGATACAAAAAATACCCCAACACCAGCGCCTTCCCTGGAAGAGGCTCCATCAAAAAACATTTTCCAGACGTGGAAGATGGGGGGACAAAATTCATGAGGAGTGGTGGGTTGTTTTCTGAGTTTAAGAGGAGGCTCGGGAGCATGAGTGAGTTGTAGTAAACTGGAACCTAAATCAGTGTCCAAGGCAAAAATGGGATGGTTGGTAGGATTGGCTTCATCACTGATTATATAGGCCAATTGGGCTTCTCTGTATAGCCTCCTATGCTCTCCTCCAAACACTGGGATAGTAGCATAGGTTAGGTCCATCTGTAGATCTCCCCCCAGTCTTTTTATCCAAGATCTCGATAACAACATACCGAACTTGGGGGGGACATCAACCACTACAACATCCATGACCACACTTTTCATGGGGAATTGAAACAAGGTCACGACCAGGTCTTTGATGACTCCTATACATTGAACTTTCCTGGAGTCAAAGGAATAGAGGTCATGGTAGGCTCGGGTGACTTCTAGCCCTAACTCTTCCATGACAGTTTTGGGCATGAGGTTGTGAGAAGCCCTCGAATCCATCAAGCAGTTGTGTAGTACCTTGTCATGTACGTTCAAGGAAGTGTAGAAGGGAGGGGATGAGTTATTTATGTCTTCTAACATAGGACCTAGAATAACTGCAGGCTTTTCATCTTACAAATTGATGGAGTCTGTGGGAAGGCACGAGATCGGGTCTTCTTACCTCTGTGATTGTCTGCTACTTCATTATCATGTTTCTCTGTTCTAGTGAACTACTCAGGAGCATCAGGTGCTACTATTCTTTTCTTAGACCTCAGGTCATACCTGCCTTGGCTGCCACTAGCCTTGTTTTCCTTGCTCAGTTCATTTAGCTGACTGCCCATGAGAGACTCCTCATATGTTGATTGAGTGAGATGAGGAAAAGGAGGAGTGCCTCTGAAGCAATGGATTTCAGGATCAAGCTCATCTGTTTCCCCTTCTTCTTCCTTGGCCATAAAATTGTTTTGGAAAGGGGCCTGAATTTTTTGGTCATCTCTGTCTCTTCCCCTCTCTCTTTGCACAGTCAGGGAAACAACATTGTTTGGCCTCCTGAAACCTCCTTTATTTTCGGGACTTTGAGGGCCCATGTATGCTTGCCTCCCCTCCACCTTCATTCTGTCCATCTCTGCAGACAGAGACTTCACCATCTTGTTCAGTTCATCCACTTGAGGTTGGGGCACCGATGGGCCAGAAGTTGAGGCTTCAGATCTTCCCTTTATCCTGTCTGCGTCGGCCTTGTTCCTCAGTCTATCCACTGCTAATACATTAGATTCCACCTCTATGGCCGCATCTTGCATTTGAGTTAAGGAGGTGGCTCTTCTTTCTCTCAATAAAAGACAGAAATCGAGACCAAACGCACTAGCATAAGAAATCTTGGCCAAGGCTTCTGAGGGTTTTATCTCAACAGGAATTTTATTATACATCTTATTGAATCTTTTGGAGAAGTCAGAGATAGACTCTCCTTCCATCTTCTTCAAAGACCCAAACTCTGTCATGTAATACATGAAATACTTCCTATCTCCCCACTGCCTCAGAAAAGCACTATCCAGAGCTTCGATCCCAGCAATAGATCTGGGGGCCAATCCTCTAAACCACTTCCTCACCTCACTATCCAGGCTTTGGACGAAGACTCTCATCCAGACATCTTCATTTTCAATGTTCAGGTTATCTGCATAACTGTAGAAAGCAGCCAGGTGCTCTTTCGCAGTTATGTCCCCTTCCCCAGTGAACTTGGGCATATATTTCAAGTAATCTCTAGCAGGGAGAGGATTCATTAGATGGGGTAGGATTAAGGGAGCATATCTGGCAACAACTATGGCATCCATTCTATTTAGAGGGGGATTAGCGCCAGCCATAGGGATATTAGGTGAAGGAGAACTTGGAGGAGAAGGAGTTCGCGAAGGGGCTACTGGGAATGAGTCTCGAAGTGGAATGGGAAACAAAAGGGGATTTAAGGAGAAGGCTAACGGGCTCAAGTCAACAGATGCCCCTCTTTGTGCAGGAGTGGTAACAGTAACAAGAGGAGGAGTGGTAAAGATAGAAACGGGGCACTCTTCTAGGGTCCTGGGTCTACGCCAAAGTACAGCTTCAGAGGAGAGGGGAGTGACAAGGATTTCTCCCTCCAATCCTAGACCAGGAGGGGAAAACTCAGCAGGAACACTCCTGAAATTCAGGAAACGGGAAACCTCAGAAAAAGCTCTGTTAAGAAACTGAGGAGGAGAAAATGGAGTTTCTATAGAAGGAGATGGCGGATTACCTGGTTCGACGGTGGAAGCTTCTCCTTCAGAGGCCTTTCCTTTTCTGGGAACCACCTCCGGATCAGTTTTAGGTGTAGATAGAGGCAGCTATGGATGGGACCACGTGTGTCTGCCTCTGAAAGCCACAATTATCATGGCAGGTTCGCCAGAGTGGAGTCATCACAATTGAATCGCCAGGTGCACATTAGCAATCTTCAAAGGCTCTGATACCTGATGCACCTTCAGAATCAGAGGCTCAATGTCGTTTAATACCGGGGAAAATTTTCAACTTCGTCCCCGGCAACGGTGCCAGAAATGTTAGTGTCAGAATTCACTCCTGGATTGCTTGCAGGAGCAGAGCCCAACGCCCATCAGTTTTATGTCACGATAGTTTTAATGGGTGATCAAATGGTTAGAGACTCGGGAAGATATTGCTCTAACTCAGGAACTGAGTCTGGTATGTAAGGAACAAAAGAGGTCTTGATCTAACTTCAGTCAGTGAGTTGATTTAAAGATGAGCAGGTTGAAGACTTGGTGAGAGGAGTGAGCAAACTACCTCAGGCAATAGGCCTTTCAGCAGTTTGTAAAAGAAAAAATGTGAATGCAAGATCCTCTTGGTTCAGGGCTTCGAGAAACTGAAAGGGGGACTTGACTGGATCCTCCAATTCCAAGTCGTTCAGCGCTAAGAAAATCACAGGGACTGATTAGGAACAATGCAACTGCTACAGTGACCCAACCTACATCATCCTATAACAGTTACAACTCGACTGAATCCTCCAATTCCGAGCTTCTCTAACACAGTATAAACAAAGACGTGAAAGAAACTGACATTCATAAGGCAAGAAGTCTCAAGAGTCCATGCATAACCAGAATAACAGTGCTTCATTAAAGTTTTACAACCGGGAGCCTTGCTCAACCATCGATAGATTACAAAATACAAAGACTGAGTCTATATACTCTGAAAAATTTGCCTAACAGAGGCGTGCTCAGTCATCCAAGGCTTGGTGTCCCTCCAGTCAAACTCGGACGGATATTCTTCGTCAGACTCCACCTTAACTGCGCATGGCTCCTGCAAGGGGAGTAGTTGAGCCATTAAGTGTCGAGTTAGCGTGTGCAGACCTCCCTGGCTAGTCGAGGACTCGGCATGGCATCTTTGGAAAAAATCGGTACACATGACCTTCTCAGGCAGACAGCTTGCCAGATCCTCCATACTTTACACTTAATGAGTGAGGAGAGGTTTCAACCACCCCCTCTCACCTTCATTTACTCCAATCAAGAACCAGGATTGAGATTGAATCGGATGGCACCTGGAGATCGTGATGATCCCTTCTGTGACTAAACCCGATGCCTTTGGCCCCTCTTGCATAGCTCTTCTATTTCCCAAGTGGCCACGGGTTGTGACCCTGCGTTTATTTTCAAAAGCGCTTTCGACGTTCGTGAATAGGAAGGAGTTGATTCTTGCTTATCATAGTTGCGATGAGAAAAATGCCAAGAAGGCTTAATTGGGCGCCACGCGTCCCTCTCAGATCCGACGGTCCTGAACTCACTCGGCGATACTGTGGGCCTGGGTTCTGGACGCTCTTGGCACTTCGCGTCTTGGGGATATGAAGGAGCTGCTCCTTGTGCCTCGAAGTCGCGACGGGCAAAGAGGCGAGGAGCCTAATCGTGCACCAGGTGTCCCCTTTGGGTGAATGGCTGAGACTGCTCCGGGATACTGCAGACCCGACTTTCGGCGCTTTCGGTGCTTCAGGGTTTGGGGCTTCGAGATGTAGAACGACATGGAACCCTCACCCTTTAAACTTTCAAATGCCGAAAGTTCAACGCGACTAGATCTTGCGCCACACGTCCTTTGGACAGACGACTGTTATCCTTTCCTACATGCAATATGGGCGCTGTCCATCGCGCTAATCTCAGCACAACTTCGCTAACCGCGATTTCCTGTCGACCATTGATCTGCTTCTATGGATGAATCTATACCATCGACAATATGATTTCTCCCATTTACTTGCTTGGAGGTCTGAAACGCGGTTTTTTCGTGCTGCACTTGGGCGCTTCTCGTGCAACTTGCAAACCTGAATACTCTTGTGCCCAAGACAAGAATTGTTACTAACACAGTCAAGATGTTGTTTTCAGAGAGGTAAAAGATGTTTCCAAACAGAAATTCCTACCAACGCAAGACGAACCTAAGAAAATAGAGCTTGAGTTGGATGATGCAAAATATGAATCATCTGAAGAAGAGGAAGCAGAAGAAGAAGAAGAAGAACCTCATACCCCGGTATTGAGGAGGTCAGTGAGAGATAAAAGGCAACCAGAAAGGTATAGTCCACCTGATTTTCATTCCAATTTTGCTTTAACTATTACTGATGATGATCCCAGAACTGTCAGGGAAGCAGTAAATTCAGAGGATAGTAAACTCTGGAAGAAGGCCATGGTTGAAGAAATGGATGCCTTGGATAAGAATGAGGCATGGGATATAGTTGATTTGCTAGCTGGAAGAAAATACATTGGTAGAAAATGGTTGTTTAAGAAGAAGTTTAATACACAAGGTAAAGTGGAGAAATACAAATCTCGGTTAGTAGCAAAAGGTTATTCCGAGGTAGAGAGAATTGACTTTGGTGAGATTTTTTCTCCTGTTGCCAAGTTAACTTCTATTAGATTTCTTTTATCTATTGATGTTTCTTTTGATATTGAAGTGGAATAGATGGATGTGAAGACAACATTCCTACATGGGGATCTGGAAGAAGAAATCTACATGAAGCAGCCGAAAGGCTTTGTAGTGAAGGGAAAGAAAGAGTTGGTATGTAAGCTAAAGAAGTCACTATATGGTCTAAAGCAATCACCTAGGATGTGGTACCAAAATTTTGACACATACATCCTTGGATTGGGATTTGTAAGAAGTAGGGTTGATCACTCTGTATATTCCAAGCAGGTTGGAAATCACTTCATTTATGTAGTGTTGTATGTTGATGACATGTTGTTGGTAGGAAATAACATGGATGTTATCAAGGAGGTGAAATCACAGCTATCCTCCAAATTTGACATGAAGGATCTCGGTG
>WSFP011491775.1:0-14767 GCA_009831015.1 Picea engelmannii
GTAGGAGTTGTTTTGTTGAGGAAGAGGTTCAGTTCATGATCCAAGAGAGGAGAGACTTTTAGGAGCATTTTTGCTTCTTATTTGTAAGCCCAAGGGCATTCATGTTTTATCCATTTATGTTATTGAAGATCCATGAGAGTTTTTCTACCAAATTGTTTGCACTGTTTTTTTTTTTATTTCTTTACTTTTTCTTGCTTGTGTAAATTTCATATTCATAGGATCAAAAACTTCCCTTGATTAATAGATTCTTGAGTAGCAGAAGATCTGTTAGAACTTTCCTATTAAATCATTGTTTTATTCAAGTACCTTGCATTCACTTTTTTAGAAAGGTTTATTGTTTTGTGAATGATACACTTTTTTTAATATTCTTCATTCCTCTACCCATCATTATATAAAACTTTTGTCTGTTATGCAGCTTGATTGCCTTCACTGAACAAGGTGTTTATAACTCCTTTTCCAATGGTAGCTATTGATCTATAGTTAGCTTGTTTTCCTCTTCCTTTCCCAGTCTTGTTAATCCACCTACTCAAACCAATTCAATCCTAAAGAATCAAATGGGCACTAGGTTTGTCTTTCAAGCAATCTAAGGACAATTTCTAGTGCTAACATTTGTGGCATCCTTGTCGGGGAACGGAGATGAAGAATATATTCCCTGTGAGAACGACATAGCATAGATCCAATATTTGATGGTGAAAAAGGGCTATTTACATAGTTTGGACTTCCATCATTGACCTGGCGAATCCACTCCATGAAGGAAGAATCTGTTGGCAGCACTTATGGTTCAAATTTCCATATGCAATGGAAGTTATTCTAGCTCAAAGGTATGCATTTTGTGACTTCTCTTATATACCTGGATTTCCAAATCTTGTACTTGATAGAGAAGTATGGGAACCTTGCCTTCCGAGGTTTGGGGGAAACAAGCATGATCATCCTGGTGATAATTTGTTGGATTTTCACGAGTGTATGCATAGGATAAATATTGATCACGAGGATGTTCTTATTAAAATGTTCATATTTTCTTTGGAAGGACATGCGCGTGAGTGGTGTAAAACCCTCCCTGTTGCTAGCATTCATTCATTGAAATATTTTCATACTTCATTCAATGGTTATTACAAACAGAGGTATTATGTTGATCTAATTTATGAGGAATGTTGCATGGAGTTTGATCTTTTCTATAAAAAATATGCCAATTTTAAAGATCAGGGTGCTAGTAGTGAATAAATTGTTGAAGAAGTAATTGTTCCTCATGATCCTCAACAAGTTTCCAATGTTTTTCAAAATGATATACTTTTCCAAGGAATTGGAATAGAAGAAAATAATCAAACAAATTAAATTGGAAGCAGTCATGAAACTGGAAATATGCAGAGACAATCCAAACTCCAACTGGAATAGCATGAAGAAATAGTTTTCCTTGATCCAGTGGTAGATGATTTGGAGGATTTTATCAACTTGAATTATACACCTTTCTCATAACAAAATGATATCATAATACTTAATGCAACATATTTTGCACATAAGTTGTCTTATCTTCTGAATCAACTAGGATTTCACCATGAGCTCCATGATCCAGTAGTTATTTTAATGGATATAAATTTTCAAAAGGTCCCTTATGTTGCGGCTTTGGGTTTGATACAAATTTGCAGTTGTAAGTATGAACCGTTGATAATTTTTCTGTTGCAAAGGTTATACTATTTTTATGCTTTCATCTACAATATACAATAAACTTTTTTTACTAGCCAGATGATTGCATGGCTTCACTGGAAATCTAATTCTACTTAAGTAAATCAGCTCATTTGGATAGACTAGTGTAGGAATGTATATAAATAATATTGCCATGCAAGCATTTGGTTTACAGTCAGTATTTTTTAGTTTTCAATAAATGATTAGAGGTGCTCTCAAGGCATGAACAACTCTCAAGGCATAAACAAGGATATAGATTGTAGAGATGCAATGGATAAGGCACTGGAACTGCATGTTCTTGGAGCCTCACAGGGAGGTCTCCATCCCCTATGGAGCCATATTTTAGCACATAGGATGTATAGGGGTGTACAAAGGTTCCTTATGTGACATGTCATATTTAACCGTTTGAGGGTCAAATCATGTGTCAAGTCGACCTGCTGCAAACTCACCTAAAAGTTGGCGGCGAATCAAGAAAGCACCTCATACATTAATCAAATCCTACTGTATTGGCATCCTAGAATATGGAAATTTTCATGTTTGTTATGTTATACCAAAAAAATCAATTTATAGTTTCCTCTTGTAGCAGTAACCTTATCCACTATATTTTTTATGATGCTACAAACTGTGCATTGTGAACTGGCAATGCGAACCCTCTTTTTTCTGCTAGATCAAACCCTCCTCAACTGTGATTCACTTAGGTCCGAGGTTTTAACTTTTCAAATTCATTTTTCTCCTCAGACGTGTGGATTTTTTCAAACCTTTCATAAAACCTATTCCAACTTTGCACGTTGCGAACTTGCGTTGTGAACTAGTAGTTTTGGGATAATTTGTAGCGAATTAGTACACAACAAAGTCATTTTTTCATCATAAATTTTAAATTCTGATCTGAATTCCTCTGAATTTTTTTGTGGAGATGAATCATTATATTATTGAATTGTTGACCAAAAATCATCCTGACCGAGTTCGTCGTTTGGGAGAAAATTTGAAATCATCATCTGCAGGAAAGTTCGCAATGCATGTTGTCAAAGGCATTGCAAACTCTAACAGAATGATAAATCTGAGATGTAGGAGGGTTTCCACCTATATGAGTGTTATCGGACAAATCAGTAAGTGTGGACACAAACAGATCTCCCTAGTTTCACTCCAAAACTAGAAAAAAACAAGACAGAATATAAAACTTTCCCTAAGTTTTAATCATCAAGCATACTAACTAACAAGAGATAAATAGCATACCTTTTAAATGTTGTTTTTCCTTGCTAATGTCATCCTCGCTCTGTTCCAAGGCTTATGGGATATTTAACTTGTGAAAATAGACAAGCCAACGAAGTGAAAGAAACAATGTAAACTCAACAAAACCTATGTATGTGATCAAGGAATCATACAATAAAATAAGGACAATTTTATGGGAAAGAAATATATTGTTGTATTAGAAATATGAAAAGGAGAATACAATCGATGCATTAATGTTCTAAGGTACCCTCCAATAGTTCCTTTCTTCCCACACACTTCTTCTTCCTGGATTCTAAGACTGTATATTTGAAAGTAACTCACAATCTATCTTGACACAGCAAAGCTCAAAGACAACCTATGCCCAAAAACTCCAAGCTACACAAATTACTCAAACCCAATCAAGATAACTTTACCAATGATAACTCCTCTCCTTTTATAAGATAAAAAGGATAGGGTGATGAGGTTAGTATGATCCCATGATATCAGGGACACGACTCAGATCCAAACCGATCGGAGGCCACCTCACCCTCGAAGCTTCTATTCTAGAACTTTCGATAAATTCCTCTTTTTCCTTCGTACAAAAATCGTTGCACCCTTAACACTGAGAAAACTACGAAGACGTCGCATGCCATTGTGGTGCAACCTATGATTATCCTATATCATCGCACCCTTAACACTAAGCAAGGTGCGACGATTCCTTTTTATAAGAGTTTTGACAAAGGAAAAGTATAATTTCATCTCTCTGGGAAAAAGTATCTTCATTCTTCTTCAAGGATTAAG
Source organism: Picea engelmannii (assembly GCA_009831015.1). NCBI lineage: Eukaryota > Viridiplantae > Streptophyta > Pinopsida > Pinales > Pinaceae > Picea > Picea engelmannii. The sequence continues at coordinate 3,691 of WSFP011491775.1, forward strand.
GCCATTGATCCTTCTAAATACAAAGGATAGGTTTACATCATTAACGGTCATAGGGGTGATGAAAATAATGTGTAACATTGAGCCCCCCAAAGTATGAATTTAGAACAGAGTGATAGATGAAATACTTTGTCGAGTGTGTGTAGGGAACAAGGAACACGTCGGTCAGAAACCTGCCAACAAACAAGGAAATATAGTACAATAATATGTCATCATTGAGGTAGGAATTCCCATACTCAGAATACAAATGACTCAAAGCATAAATGTCGACATGCAAAGATCCATGTCAAGTAATACAAGTCATGGCCACCAAACACACATTGTGGATCCATGCCAATATGACTCAAATCTGAACATAGCCACCAAAAACACACCATGGATCTATGTGTTAAAGAATCAAATATGAACATAGCCACGAGACATACAAAGTGGATATATGCAACAGTACAATCTCAAGATACTCCAACACAACCTGAATTTATTAGAAAAGATCCAGGGTCTTCATCTACACCACTCTATAGTATGAATCTAACCATGTGAATACATGTGTTGTAGTCGAACATGGTAGAAACCACTTGATTTCTAGTCATTAGTGTATATCATTAACAAGTGCGAGGGAAATCACTATTATTGTCAATGACTCCCAATGTACTTTAGTACAATCCAACGGGTGTGAATTTATGAGCTGAAGTCGAACACTCAGCAGAATCTCTCGATCATGGGTCAATAATGAAAACCCATTTTCGAAAGTGAGGAAACCTGTCATTGAGGCATGCAAGTTCCAAGGTACCAATTTATTTCTAAGTCTAATTCTTGGATAATGAGTTGAAGTCGACAGGAAAATACTCATCACGGGAGGGCCTTAATGTATCCCCCATCAATGACATGAAACAAGTAACAAGATTTGAAGTAGATCAGAGTAACAAGTGATTCAAGACTGACTCAGGGATGGCCGACACAATAGAAAGCTTAAGGACTACATAAATGGGCGACGCAATAGAAGGCTTTCCGGGTTGAAATTTTCTTTGAAAATATTGACGACACAACAATTGTCTTGAAAACACTGACTCAACAATAGAGATCACATACCAAATTGTAATCTTATAAAGGAGTATGATCAAGAGACAAGTATATTTTCCAACCTAGACACAAAGCGAGTGAAAGGGTGTCATTTTCAAAAGCGACTCTTCCATGGAATACAGGTTTAAATACATTTCTTTCCCAATTTTTCCCCCACCATTTCTGGCGAGTACCTCTTTATTTTTACACAAGCTTGAGGATGATAACATATGCCTAAACTGTAAGCTCACCCTTCGAATGAGTCCCTCGGAGAATGCTTAACGAACCCTAGGAAGGAGTGGCTCGGTCCCATATGGGCCTTTCGATGTTTGTTTTACGAGTCCAAAGAAACAAAACTTAGTGGTTTTTCATAATTAGAGAGTCTGAAAAACACTGAAAGGAAACTCCAAAACATCCTTGTTTGTAAAATTGTCTGATGAGACCGAAAAAGAGATAATCTATCGCTTGACAGACGTTTTCTTCAAATACTTTAACAAGCGTGAAAAGAACAAGATCGCTCGACAATGTTTTCATGTTTAGAGATTCTAAAAAGAGCTTAAAGGGAACTCTAGGGTGTTCCTTTTTCGTATAACCTTTACGAGTTCGAAAAAATGTTAAAAGTTTACTCGGTAACATTCTAATTGATTTACGAGTATGAGAAAGAACAAAGACTAAGATCGGGATTGTTTTCATTTTTACGCAAGCTTAAAACAAAACAAAACTATGCTTGGGATATATTGTATTTTTACATAAGCTTAAAATTAGCCAAAACTATGCTTGGACCCAGTTTCATTTTTACACAAGCTTGAATGAGAGGAAATTATTCTTGAGATAGGTGGTTTCATTTTTACATAATCTTGAACCAAATAAAACTATGCTTGTGACTTCCCAACGCATTATCCAGTGATGGTTGGTACTTTGTCCCCAGCTTAAGAAGCTAGCAGATTAACTTCAACATGAAGTCCAAAGGTTGAAAGAATTCCCCCCCCCCCCAAGCTTTGGTTCATCCAATAGCATAGGAGGATGAAAAGAACCTTAAAATACTATACGTTACGAAGTACTTGACTCAATCGAAGAAGGGAAAAACTATTTCATTTTTTAACGAGCTTGCCACAGGAACATGAACTATGCTTAGGAATATAGGTTCAATCCCTAGACCTTTGTTTCATTTTTTAATGAGATTTACACAGAAACAAGAAATATGCTCGTAAGCTTTGTTTCATTTTTTAACAAGGTTTCTACAGAGACACAAAACTATACTCGTGGATGGTTTCATTTTTTAATGAGATTGAAATCAGAAAACCATGCTCAGCACTCTCTTCTTGATCATGGCTTCCAAGAGGACAACGCTCCGGAAGGACACAATGTCAAGGGACAAAAATCATTCAAGGCTTCCAAGAGATCTTCACTAGATGGAAGAACAATGCTCTGGAAGGACACCATGTCGAGGGTTGCAACGTGGGTAAGGAGATCAAGCTCTAAAATACCTATCGAAGAGACTGAGCTTACAGTGAGAGGCTCATCTACATCGACAGATGAAGGCATGGGAGATAATGCCACATAATTGACCTGTGGTAGGGGTGATACCATCTGCATATACGAACCGTTTAGGGAGGTCATTGAGGTCAAATCAGGGCCAACAAACGAAATTTGATCAATAGTCACAATTCTTCCATCATGAGGGAAAGATATCACATGAAAAAGAGTGGACATGATAGCTTTCATGGCATAGAAGTAATCTCTCCCAAGGAGTAAATCGAAATCCAAGGGGTCTTGGACTACCATAACATCAATAAAGACAGTTTTTTCTCCCAAAGTTACGGGAAACTGAGGAAGGACTCCTAAAGGGTGACTGGTTCTTCTGTTAAAATCTAACAGATTCTGCGTAACCGACACAAGCTGAGGATAACCCAAATCTTTCCAAGCAATAGAGGACAAAATACTAACGGACGCACCTTCATCTATCAATGTCTGAGGAACGTCCCAACCACAAACCTATATGGTAATTTTGAAATTAATGTGAGAGGGAAGACGAGGTCTAGTTAGCGCACCCCAATCAAAAAGGATAACCTCATTACTTGGAGGGGGTTCCATGGGAGAAAGAGGAATTCTCCCTAGCATGGTAGATTCTATATCAACAAGAAAAATGTGGGCAGCATCGCATTTACTCTCTAGCAGGAGAGTAGGATCGACCGATGACGAGATCAGATCGACCACTTGTGTTGCATTCTCTAAAGGGAGAATGGGGTTGACAGGTGGAAATGGATTGACTTCTTGGGTGACACTCTCTAATGGGAGAGTGGGATCGACTAATGATGGGATCGGATCAACCACTTTTTCAATAGGCTCAACCAAGGACGTGACCAGATTAACTACATGATCAACTGGACTGACTGACGAAGGGACCACATTGATCATTCCATCAACTACAGGTGGGTCGAGAGTAAGCTTGTCATAAGCATATAGAAGTTGAGGTTGGGAAACAATCATGTCTTCCAGTAATTTCTAGGCTTCCTCCATACAAGGGCAAAGGTGAGTTTGATGACTCCCTCCACATAACATACATGGGAACTTGACTCTATTTTTCTTCTTCTCAACGGTATTCTGACTAATTGATGGGAGGTCATCATCATGTTGTTCAGAGGCTGACGACATGGACCGGAAAGGGCGTGAATACCATGCTTCTATAACCTTGGATAGACCATGGCAATCCCTAAGAAGATGACGACCCTTACAAAGTCTGCAAGGGTACTTAGGTTTACGGGTTTCTTGGGTGATCTTAGCATCATCAACACTCCCAATATGATTATCAGTAACTAGTTTTTTTCCAACATGTCTGGCAATGGTTGGAAGCTTGGACCCTTACTTATTTTTCTTCTTCTTAATCTTCTTTTTCTTCTTCTTCTTATCCACCGAGTTACTATATTGAAAGATTTCACTCGACGAAGAATATGAAGTGGAAGAATACCTTGCAAGTGAAGAAGGTGAAGAAGATCTTACTGGTGAAGAAGGTGAAGGATCAACATGAGTTTGATGCTCTTGGGGGGGTTACCGGAGTGGAAAACAACCATACCGACAATCCAATTGTGAGACCCGGAAGGATCAAAGTAGCAATGTAAGGAGGACCAATGTTTTTGTAAGAAGGAAAAATAAAAGGATCCCCCAGAGTAGGGGTTGCATCATTGGTCATTCAGGGAATTGAACTCATTAAACACAGATCCAACTTAAGGCATGTAAGGGAAAACAAACATCCCATGCTAAAAATTTAGGAAGCAAGTAAACAAACAAAACCTTCTCATAATGAATGCACTAGTTGGTGATAAAATCCAATGTCGCGAGAAAAATATAAGAAGGGCCTGGGATAGAGTGGGTGGAAAAGTTATGTTGATGACCTGCTTAATAGACTTACACCCTGGTGCAAGCTCCCACACATAAACGTGGGTATACCCTCCAAGGAGCTCGAGTGAGTTTGGCCAACGTCAATTCCAGGTACCATGAAGACTTGCCCCTCCACAGTCAGCTCGTGTAAAGACTCTAAAGAGATAGGACACTAAGGTTACCAATTACGATAATGATGTCTGGGGAACCAGTCGATAGTGTGAGCCACACGCAAGGGCATGGAATCTAAGCCCGAAATCAACTTGAGAAGGTCCCCACAGGATTTTCTTCTCAAGTGACCCCCAATAATACGCGCAATCTCTACACCATGACCAACAAAGCAGGGTGAGTAACTATTTCGTCCCTAATGCGACCTCGTGATTGACCCTTGTGTTAGAAGGGCTTCCCAAGACAAAATGTAGCAATTGGATTTTTACTCTCCCTATCACAAGATACTATGTGTTAGTATCAAAATTTTCCCTTTAGATTACAGGAAAGGCAAGCCCGATACCCATCAGAGTTTTATGTCACAGGTAGGTTATAAAAAGGTCAAATGGGTGCAGTCTCGGGAAAATATCGTCTCAACTTAGAAAATTGGACTGGTATGCACGAGTAGGTGAGGTCTTAGTCTAACTTTAGACAGTGAGTTGTAGTAACGGTGAGTAGGAGGAAGACTTCAGTGAGAAAATGTATAGGTCTGTCAAGAACATCAGGTCTTTTAGCAACCCAATGAGGAACAATTTCACTGCAAGAACTTCTCGAATTCAAATCTCAAAATACTGAAAGGAATTATAATAGCACTATAATCAAACTTTCATCATAATCCAATCACATTGATTCAAGTGAATCAGTCAATCATGAACTCTTTCAGCATCAGAGGGAAACAAGAGGGAGTAAGAAAGTTGATTGTCATCAAACAAGAAGTCTCAAATGCATATACATAACCAGATAACCAGAGAATTCATTAAAACTTTACAATTTGGGAGCTTTACTCTACCATCGACACTAACAAAATGGAAAAAGTGCCTACATATACTCAAAACTATCTCCGACTGTTGAAGATGCAATAATGTCATGCGTTTAAGGCTTTGTGTTGAAAAACTTCTCTGTCAGGCTGCACATGCATATGTTGGTCAGACTACCCATGCAGTATTCTATCAGACATGATCTCTGTTAGACAGAACTGACAGTCTACTTCTGCAATTCGTCCCCTACTGACCTTCTATTTAAGGAAGGAGACGGTGTCTCACCCAGCTTCCTTATTTACATTAACTACTACATCGAGATATAAGAGGCCCAAATCAACTCTGCACCTGAAGGACGTGGCGGTTTTCCCTTGGTTGTCTGCTACTTCATTGGACCGTTACAAGGGGACCCAGTTGGTGGATGTGGATAAAGATGACAAGGAAGGGGAGGTTAACACAATCGTCGTGGAATCAGTGGACGAGGGATGGCCAGGTGGACAGAAGTGACAAAGGAAAGGTGATTGGGAAGCCGAGGGTAGCAGAAAACGTGTGTGTTGAGGTGTGATAGGAAAAAGGTGGAGTGTCATAGGACCATGATGTAGAGGCAGAAGAGAGACTATGGTAGTAAGCGTAGTGGGGAAAACCTGCCTAGATGGAGGTGAGATGGAGTACGAGGGAATAACACATGGCAGGAGATGGTAGGCGGAAGTGAAGAGGGATATGACGTGGAGGTGAGTGGAGGACATGTGTGCTACAACGAAAGGAGGAGGGGGGAGTGGGAGATGTGATAGGCAGAGGAGAGATATGGAGTGGGGGACAGATGGTAGCAGGAGGATGGAGTAGTAAGTGGGAGTGGTAAGTGGTCTACTCGGACAGGGGGGAGAGTGGTAAGCGGTAAAGTTTGGGGGGGTCCGAGTGGTAGGCGATGATCTTTGAATGTAGAACATAGACTCTGAAATCCTTAAGAGATTTCAGCAAGGCATAGGCCTGCTTCTCCATGGTATCATATCTGATCTCTATGTCTCTCAATACTCTGTTGAAAAAGGAAATAGGTTTCTCCAACCCTTCATGATTCTTCTGCAGTAAAACAATTTCCACTGTATCGAATGAAGCAAACGAAAAAATCAGAAAATTCTTGGAATAATCAGGGCTAATCAGAACAAGTGCTTCAATCAATGATTTTTTTATTTGGTTGAAGGATTCTCTGAGCTCAGCATTCCATTTTACTTTTTTTTCCTTCCTGAGCATGGTTGTGATATGCTTCACCAATTCGAAAAAATTGGAAACAAACCTTCTCATAAAATTAACTTTCCCTGAGAAAGATTGGACCTATTTCTTGGATCTCAAGAGTAACAAGGTTTGGATTGCTTCCACCCTAATGGGATCAATTCTTACTCCCTCGGCAGATACTATATGCCCCAATAATTTGCACTCCTTCATATCAAACAATGATTTCTTGGGATTTAAGGAGAGACCAAACCTTCTGCATTTCAGGAAGACTTTTCTCAGATGACAGCAATGTTCTTCATCAGACCTGGAGAAGATTGTTATGTCATCCAGATAGATGACCACAAATTTATTCTTTTCTCCAATGAATAAGATGTTCATGGTTCATTGGAAGGTTGATCCTACGTTCATCAACCCAAAGGGAATTTTGACATACATGAATATGCCCCAAGGAGTGGTGAAGGTTGTCTTTTCTCTGTCTTCGGAAAAGATAGATATCTGATTGTAGCCAGAAAATACATCAATCATAGGAATCCTGGATTCTCCTATCACCCTCTGCAATATGTGTTCCATCTTTAGCAGCAGGTAATTGTCCTTCTTAGAGCTTTTGTTCAGATTCCTGAAATCGACACACAGTATGATTTCTCCACTTTTCTTTCTTACTAGGACTAGGTTTGCCACCCGCTCAGAATATCTCAATGGGACAATGATTTGGGCGTCCAACAGCTTCTTTACCTCCTCCATAATAGGCAACAACATAGGATTTATTTGTCTTAATTTCTGCCTAAATGGTTTGGATTCCTCCCTCAATGGGATCTTATGCTCAATAACGTTGGTGTCATACGTTCTGAGGTCTTCATAGGTCCAAGAAAACACATCAGAAAATTCCTTTAATAACTCAACATACTTGGTCCTCTGCTCTTTTGACAGGATGCTTGACAATCTAACAAAATTTGGATCCTCCTATGTACCAATGTTGCACTCAGCTACATCAGCATCCTCAGTTGGGCCTTTAAGCTTTACTGCCACATCGTTCACATCGAACAATCTTTCCAAAGGAACTAGTCCCTTTGGAATGTGATTACTAGGCAGTTGAACAATATGGTGATTAGAAATTTTAGTCAAAAATACTTTAGGGGGAGGGTCACCCTCGGAACCATGATCCTGGTCAATGTGTAATGCAGAGAACTCATCAACCGACTCAAGAAACCTTTTGATTTCAAGATCATCCTTGAACACCTTCCAATGCTTGATATTATCAGGTACAGAGGGCCTATATCTAATCTCAACTTCATACCTGAGCTTAGGAGGCAGTGGGATCCTGAACTGGCTTGTTGAGATAACCAGAGAATCGGCCATGACATTTTCTTCTCTGGGAACAAATGAAATGTTGAAAGCCAAGAAAAAGTTGTCAACCAGATCCCACACTTCATTTATGTAACTCTTGAGCCGAGGGTGTTTGGCCTAATAATCATTTCTGATCTACTAGACAATCAACTCAGCATCCCCAAACATTGTTATCTCTTCAATCCCCATATCTTTTGCAGCCCTCAAACCTAAAACAAGAGCTTCATATTTTTCCACATTATTGGTAGTTTAAAACTCTAACTTATATGACACGGATATGGTTTCATGACAAGGTGACACAAAAACCACTCCAGCACCATCACCTTCCCTAGAAGAGGCTCCATCGAAAAGCATTTTCCACACATAGGTAATTGGAGGAGAATCTTCACTGAGAGTAATGGGATTTTTGATCTCAAGAGGAGTTTTAGGGGCATCAGTGAGCTACAGTAGGATAGATCCCAAATCAGTATTAAGGGAAAAGATAGGATGATTGGTGGGATCTACTTCATCACTGATAATGTATGCTAACTGAGATTCTTTGTATAGTCTCCTATGCTCCCCTCCGAACACTGGAATGGTAGCATATGTGAGGTCCATTTGTAACGTTCCCCCAATAATTTTAATCCAATACCTTGACAATAGCATGCCAAACTTGGGAGGAACATCAACTACCACGATATCCATGCCCACACTTTTCATGGGCAGTTGAAACAAGGTCACCACTAGATCTTTGATGACCCCAATCATTGCACTCTCCTCGAATCAAACGAATATAAATCATGATAAGATTTAATGATTTCTAATCCAAGTTCTTCCATGACATTTTTGGGCATGAGATTATGGGATGCCCCTAAGTCCATCAGACGGTTATGCAGCACCTTATCATGTATGTTCAATGATGTGTAGAAAGGAGGGGATGAATCATCTATATCTTCTACCATAGGACCTACGATGATTGCAGGTTTTTCATCTTGGAAATTCAGTAATTCTGTGGAATGGTAGGGTGGGTCAGGATGAAATAGCTTAGAGAAGGACCTTTTGAAGTCTTCATGCTTGACTAGCTCTGAAAGGGGGACAAGGATTCTGATATTCTAAATTTCATGCTCAAAGTTAAAGGAGGAAGGGGGCTTTAGAATTTCTCTCACCTTTGGGACAGGGTCTTTGGCTATGGGTGGGGAATTCTGAGCTTTCTCTTCTTTGCTGGTGTTTGTTGCATCTTTAGCAGGCTTCTCTGCTCTGGGAGTTGGATCAGGGATGTCATACTTCCCTTCTTTCTTCTTAAACCTGAGGTTGTATTTACTTGGGCTATTATTGGCCTTTTCCCCCTTACTCATCTCATTTGTTTCATTGTTCATGAGGGATTCCTCGTATGCAGAATGAGTTAAATGAGGAAACGGGGAGGTGTCTCCAACATAATGGATTTCAGGATCAAGCTCAATCTCTTCTTCCTCCCTCTCCCCCTCAGCAACAAGGTTAAATTTTCTTATCATTTCTATCTCTATCCTTTTGTTCCCTTGGCATGATCTGATGGGAATTGTTATTCGGCCTCCTGAAGTTTCCTCTGATATCAACATTTTGGAGATTTTTGTACGTCTACTTCCCTTCTAATTCCAACCTTTCCATTCTATCCGAAAGTGATTTTAGTAACTTGGTTACTTCATCCATTTGAGGGGGGGGGCAGAGGAACTGGAGGTTGAGGCTTCAGATCTTCCCCTTCTTCTTGTAAATTCTAACCTTGTACAATGTCTACTATAAACAGATATTCAGAAAATATACAATGGAAAATACAAACATTACATAGAGATTTTTCCCCTGGAAACCAAAACCGGGAAAACCAGCATATATTATATTCATTCATTGTGTTACATTGTTTACAATACAATATACATATAGGAGCCAGCGACATCCAAAACCCTAACCCAATGACCTAGATTAGTCCAAAACCCTAATTCCTTAACCAAAAATAGAAAACCATCGGCAAAAACCATGTGTTGAAAAACCACCTAAATACATGACATGTTTCCTGAGGTAGGTGACACTACGACTCGTGCAAATAATATAACACATACACAACATTCTCCCACTTGTTGTTTTCTTTGCATACATGGGGTTACAGGGTTACATAGTCAAAAATCCAGGGCAGCATTGCCCATGGATCCTCTACACCAAGAGAACTTATCAGTGCTCATAGATTTTGCTAATGAGTTTGCAACATTCTTCAAAGTGTCCACCTTCATCAGTGATACTTTATTTTCTTCAATCATGTCTCTCACAAAGTGATATTGAACATCAATGTGCTTTGTCTTTGAACGATAAGCAGGGTTCTTCGCCAGAAAAATTGCACTCTAACTGTCACACTCTATCCTCACAGTTTGTTGTACCAACCGAATACTTGAACACAATATTTGTAACCATATTGCTTCCATACTTGTATGAGTGGCTATCATGTATTCAAATTCTGTAGTTGAAAGTGTCACTATAGCCTGTCTTTTGCTCATCCAACTTATTGCTCCTCCAAACAGGTTAAACACATACCCACTTGTAGATCTCCTACGATCCAAATCTCTAGCCCAGTCTGCATCCACAAAGCCATGTATATCGACCACTCTGTCCAATCCCAATATTCCTTTGTAGCACAATCCATAGCTAGAAGTGCCACGCAAATACCGGAAAACCCTTTTTACTATTGTCCAATGCTCCTTCCTTGGTTTTGACATATACCTGCTCAAAACTCCCACTTCATGTGCAATGTTTGGTCTAGTACAGACCATTGCATACATCAAACTACCAACTTCACTCACATATGGAACATGAGACATGTCCTCCTCTTCTTCATGTGTCTTGGGACACTGATCCACAGATAACTTTACACCAATAGGAATAGGAACCTTGACCGGTTTACATTCCTGCATATTAAACCTCTGCAATATTGTCTCGACATATTTTCTATGATTTAACCATAGTTTCCTCTTTTTTCGATCTCTTTTAATTTCCATGCCCAAAATGAAATTTGAAGCACCAAGATCCTTCATGTTGAATTTAGAGGACAACTGAGTTTTCACATCCTGGATAATCTCCTTGTTGTTTCCTATCAGCAACATGTC
>WSFP011491776.1:0-14766 GCA_009831015.1 Picea engelmannii
CTCCCAGTTTCGAAGTGGTTGGATAAGGTTACCTCTAGTAAATTTCTTCTACCTGACAACAACCTCTGGGAATTTACAGAGTGATAACACCTTCAACCAAGCATGGGAATGATTGTGTCTTCATGGTCATTGATCAATTTTCTAAGATGGTAGTTTTGGCACCCTACAAGAAGAGCATCACAAACGAGGCCATCACTAAGATCTTCTTTGAACATGTTTGGGTTCATTTTTGGCTCCCACGAACCATTATTTTAGATCGAGACAATAGGTTCCTGGGTACTTTTTTTCTAGCCTATGGTTGATGATGGACACCAGTATGACCAAATCGATTACCTTCCACCCACATATTGATGGAGATACAAAGGTAGTCAATAGGATTACTGTCCATATCCTGAGGATGTACATTATCAAACATCCACACACATGAGATGATATCCTTCCTTATGTTCAATATAGCTACAATAGATCCCTCCACAACTGTATTGAACACATCCATTTTCAAGTGTGCTTGGGGTTCCAGCCATTGGCCCCCATTGAAGTAGCTCTACCCATTGTAGTTGCAAAGGAATAATCCTCCCATGTTGAGACTAAGGTTGATCAAGCAACCAAATTTGTTGAGTGATTCCAGCACATCCAACAATAAGTTTATGATATTTTGTAGAAATCCAATGCCAAGTACAAGCAACACCATGATCAACATTAGGTACCACAAAAGTTTGATGTGAGAGATAAGGTATGGTTGAATTTGCAGAAAGAGCGCATCACAATACCCCATCATAAGCTCCACCCACTCTGATATAGGCCTTACACCATCACCAAGGTTGTGGGTGAGAATTGTTTTTAATTAAGTATTCCCCCTTTCCTTGGCTTGCACCCGGTATTTAATGTGGAACTGATTCAACCATATTTTCCACCTCTCATGAACACTTCAGACATGACTGAGTAATTGGCCCCTACATAACTCAATCCTAATTGTATTGAACAAGCAAAATTTGATCGAATCATGAACACTAAGACAAAGGGCACCCGCCAATAAAACATCCAACTCTATCGGGTCATCAAAGCAGCGCAACTTCTTCACCAGGGAAAGTGGCTCACCAGGAGTCAGATTCAATAGAATTTTCCCCATATGATGGAGGAACTTGACACAATGGGGACCATTTCTTCCTAAGGGGGGGGACTGATCTAGGTGGATATTGGTGGCCACCCACATGTTCCACTAATTTACAATGCTTCTACATTTTGGCAGTCTTTATATGGTTTTTTGGGTCCCAAACTTCTAGGGCCATTTTGAGGCCCTAAACGACATTTGTTTTGGTGCAAAAGTGCCTAGGATGTAATGAAAGGAAAATGATAGGTTGAATGACATGTGTACTCCTCGATTATACCTTTTAGATGGGGTACCGAGTGCCCCAAACAAAGATCGTATGCAAAAGTTGTGCCCCCCTGGAAGTTAATGTATCAACTAACCACATCAAGGCCCACAAAACTTTTGGTGTTTCATCTTCTGGGGTTAGGGTTTTGTATGTTTAGGGTTTTATCATTGATGCTTTATGTTAAAAGGCCTTTTCTTCCTCTTTGTAATCAACTTCTTGTGAAATAGCATAGTCATCGCATCTCTCCCTTTAGAGATAAGATACCACCATTCTAACTAGCTTGTGAACTTCACATTTTACAGTCTTTTGTATTCCAGACAACCATTAATAGAATCTGTGTTTAATTGTATTATTTTGTTTCTTGAAATATCTATGTGTGTTTCCTTGTTACATCTCTTCCTTCATGCATTTCTCAATATAATCTAGATCAGAACCTCAACCATGGCCCCAAGAATTATTCTTGGTGTGGACCTGAGACACATTTATGTTTAGGGAATGTGTTTTGGTTTAATTGCGGTGTCCATATCCCTCTAGTAGGCCAAATATACTCTAGAGGGGTCCCATGTGGTGGTTAGAGGATGTGTTCATTGAACTATAGCCTAAGAAGCTTCATGGGTTGTAGGTGTTGTTCATGGTGCTTGAGTCTGAGAAGCTTCATTTAGGGCATGATTCCCTTGTTGTCCTCCCCCAATCTTCGTTAAACCTTGAAACCCATTATTTATTCGCAACTAACCTATTCATGGTTCCCATATCCCACTTGGAGGGAAATGATTCCCTACAAAGGACATATGTTGTGGTTTGAGGACTTGTCAATGGTGCTTGAACTTGAGAAGTAAGGTTTAAAGACTAAAGCTATTGTTTCCCTACCACAACCATGGTCAAGAACATAAGACCCATCCATGGTGAGTAAAACATATTAATGACGCCCATATCCAAATCCTAGGCCAAAGACCCCCTTAGTGAGTGTAACATCCTCATTTTCAAATCCCAAACTAGCAAAGTATATTGTAAATGTAATGTATGGCCAAGATCCAAAGCCGTGTAATGCATAAATGATGTAAATTAAATATAATGAATAAAATATATCGCCAACTGCAGAGGGACACAGATGAAGATTTGGGTGCGAAGTATCCATAAGAAAGGGAAGGTTTCCAATGGGGAGGGGAGTTTACCCATGTCTATTAAACCAAAATCCATTCCTTGTCTATTTATAAATTATCCTTACCATGAACCTTCCATTAGCTAATTAAGTGTTCTAGATCCCAATCATTGAATTCATGTAAGAGTGTTGGTGTGAGAGTCACTTCCCATAGTTAAGCACCTTGATGAGAAAATAATTTCTTGGAAGCAATTCAAGAAATATTTTCAGCAACAGTACTTGTTAGAGAAATATTCTGAAAAGAATATGCAAGAGTTCTTTCAACTCAAACTGGGGAACATGACCATGGATGAATATGAGATAAATTTCTTGGAACTTCTCAGGTATGTGAGCTTCATCAAATATGAGAAGGTCAAAATTCATAGGTTCTTGAGCGGACTATCATCCTTCTACAAGGATAAAATTCATTTTGAGGAGCCCAATAATTTAGAAGAAGCCATAAGGAAGGAAAAATATTTATATGAGAAAAACAGAGGAAGGTCAACATTCCAAAAGGCTTGGGATGACTAGAAGAAAGGAAATATGGATCAAAGTAAGAAATGATTCAAACCACCTTTCATAAAGAATATATCTCAAGCATATTAGCAAGGGTAGCCATCTCAATGTGATTAGAAAATGATAGAGTCCTTAGGAAACATGCCAAGAAAACAACCCATAAAGTGTTGGGGATGTGAATGAGATCACATGTATAAAGGTTTTCCTCACCAAGGAGATAACATGAATACTATGCATAGCATAAAGCAAGAGGAGATTGTAGAGGACGTGGGAAAAAACATGCCAATGATCTATGCAGCCTTAGACAATAGACAAGTTGAATATCAATCCCGCGTGATTGAAATGGAAGGTAAGATTGATAATCAACCCATAGCTATTTTAATTGATTATGGAGCTACTCATAGCTATATAGATCCAAAGCTAATTGAAATATTTAAATTGAAGAAATGTAAGCATGAAAATTCTTGGTTAGTTCAACTAGCTACTGGAACCAAGAGGAGAATTAATGAGCTTGTTAAAGAATTCCTTATAAACATGAATGGAATTAACACTAAGGAAGATTTGAATTTCATATCGATTGGGTCTTATGACTGCTTGATTGATATGGATTGGCTAGAAATGTATCGTGTTGTTTTAGATTTTTATAACAATGTTTTCACATATCTTGATGAGGAAGGGAATCCAAGGATAGTGCAAGGTAAACCAAGGTTTATATATCTTCAAGAGATTTCAACATTGCAACTCAAAATAACTTTTAGAAAAGGGTGCCATATATATGTAACCCTTATGGAAGATCCAATGAAGGATAAAGAGACAAGTCTTGAAGAATATCCAGTCTTGAAGGAGTTTGAAGATGTGTTTGAGGAGTTGTCAGGATTGCCACCAAAGAGGGATATATATCTTTATTGACTTAATTTCTGGAGCTACCCTCATATCTAAGACTCCCTACAGAATGAGCACACTACAGTTAAAAGAGTTGAAAATGCAGCTAAAAGAGTTTTTAAATAAAGGGTACATACACTCAAGTGTTTCTCTTTGGGGTGCCCCAATTATTTTGTCAAGAAAAAAGATGGAACACTGAGGTTGTGTATCGACATCAAACAATTGAAAAAAAATTATTGTAAAGAGTAAGTATACTTTGCTAAGGATTGGTGATCTTTTTTATTAGCTAAAAGGAGAAAAAGATATTCTCCAAGATTGACTTGAGGTCAGACTATCATCAAGTGAGAATAAGAGAAGAAGACACTAGCAAAATAACCTTTTGGACAAGGTATGGACACTATGAATTTTTGGTTGTGCCTTTTGGGTTGACAAATGCACCAGCTACATTTATGTGTCTGATGAATGGGGTGTTCAGAGATTTCCTTGACAATTTTATCATTGTATTCTTGGATGATATTCTTATCTATTCCAAGGTAGAGGAGGAGCATGAAAAACATTTGAGGATGGTGCTACATGTGTTGAGAGAGCTCCAATTGTATGCCAAGTTGAGTAAATACACTTTTTATCAAAAGAAGATCCATTATTTGGGTCACATTGTTTCAAAAGATGACATAACAATGGATCCATAAAAGATTGAAGCAATCAAAAGTTGGCCAACACCAACAAACATTTGATAGGTTATATCATTTATAGGTCTAGCTAGTTATTACATGAGATTCATTGCATGATTCTCCAAAATTGCACACTCAATAACATATTTGCAAAAGAAAGGAGTAAAGTTTGAATGGAGTGCTAAGTGTGAAGAGAATTTCTAGTGCTTAAAGGATTTGCTAACCAGTGCACCTATTTTGAAAGTTGCAGATCCATATGAGGATTTTGTTGTATGCACAAATGCATGCAAGGAAGGGCTCGGTGGAGTCCTTATGCAAAATGGACATGTAATTTGTTATGAGTCTAGAAAATTGAAAGAGCATGAAATAAATTATGCTACACATGACTTAGAGTTGGTAGTTATAGTACATGTCTTAAGGATATGGAGGCATTACCTCATGGGAAGAAAATTTGAATTAAGGACAGACCATAGTGGTATGAAGTATTTGTTTGAACAAACAACACTAAATACTAGAGAAACTAGATGGTTGGAACTTCTTAGCGAATATAACTTTGATATCAAGCACATAAAAGGAAAAGAGAACAAGGTGGATAATGCACTCAACGGAGGGTTCATAAAATGCATGCTACAACCATAAGTATGTACAAGACAAATTTAAAAGATAGAATTATATAGGTTGTAACAACATATCAACATTATGTGCAAGTTAGAGAAAGAATACAATAGAATTATATACAACATAAATATAAGGATTACAAGATGGAAGAGGATGGAATCCTCTTATTTCAGAACAAAGTTTATGTTCCCAATTATCGAGAGTTGAGAAATTTGGTTCTAAAAGAGATGCATAATGTGCCATATGTTGAACATCCAGAATATCAGAAAATTATTACAGATGTAAGAGGCCAATATTTTTGGCTTGGTATGAAGAAAGATGTCACTAATTATTTGGCTAGATGCATTGAATGTCAGAAGGTAAAGGCCGAGCACAGTAATCCATCGGGATTGCTACAGTCATTTCCCATTCCTTAATGAAAATGGGAAGTTGTTACTATCGATTTCATTACCAAATTTCCCAAGACAACAACACAACATGATTCCATCATGGTAGTGGTGGAAAAACTAACAAAGGTTGCACATTTCATTCTGGTAAAAGTAACTCATAAGGTAGCCAATATTGCATAAATTTGCATAAGAGAAATTACTAAACTACATGGTGTGCCTAAGGCAATAACATCGAATCAAGATCCCAAGCTCACTTCCAATTTTTGGAAGGGGCTATTTAAGAGATTTGGGACAAATTTGAATTTCAGAAAAACATATCACCCAGAGTTAGATGGGAAGACAGAGAGAATTAATTGGATAATCGAGGATATGTTGAGAATGTATGTAATGGACACACCTTCTAGGTGGGAGTACCATATCCATTTAGTTGAGTTTTCCTACAATAATGGGTATCAAGAATGATTGAATATGAGTCTATTTGAAGCATTATATGTCAGAAAATGAAACACACAAGTAAGTTGGGATAACCCAGTAGATAGAGTCGTGATTGGGTCAGAATTGTTAAAGGAAATGGAAGAACATATGGTAAAGATCGGGAAAAACTTGAAAGTTTCACAAGATGAGCAAAAGATTTATGTCGATAAAAGAATAACACATAGAGAATTTAAAGTGGGAGAGCATGTGTTCTTAAAAGTTAAATCCAAGAGAAGCTCGTTGAAATTGGGAACTTGCCCAAATTTGACATCAAGATATTGTGGGCCTTTTGAGATATTAGAAAAGATAGGGTTGGTTGGATACATGCTAGCATTACCTGCATCCATGAGAATTCATAACGTGTTCCATGTGTCTTTATTAAAAAAGTATGTACGTGATCATAATCATGTGATTGATTGGAATGTGATCTAGGTGGAACATGAAGGGGATTTATGGTTGGAACCAGTGCACATCTTAGACTGGAAGGTCAAAGTGCTTAGGAACAAAGCCACCAATTTGGTAAAGGTTCAATGGACCTGTTACAATCTTGAATACGCTACATGGGAGAACAAGGAAGCCATGTAGGAATCATACCCGTAAATTTTTGAAAATTTTGAAGAAAATTGAATGTACATTTGTACATAAGTGAATGAAGACTCCATTTTGGCAGCTGAAGTTCCTAGAGCCACAACTCTGAGATTATTTTCCAACCAATGTGGGGGTTGAGGGGAAAAGGGAGTTGTTGGTTGGAATTGTTGCATGAGTCATTAAGTTGTGGAATGATCAAGTATTCTGATGTAATGTTTATATATATATCAATGTGTAAATTGTATGATTATGTGTACTGAGGACAGTCCATTTTGTAGGGGGAGGGGAATGTAACATCCCTGTTTTCAAACCCCAAACTAATGAAGTATATTATAAATGTAATGTATGGAGAAGATCCAAAGCGATGTAATGTGTAAATGATGTAAATTAAATAAAATGAATAAAACATATCTCCAACTGCAGAGGGGCACAAGTGAAGAATTGGGGATAAGTAT
The DNA here is from genome assembly GCA_009831015.1 of Picea engelmannii. Taxonomy (NCBI): domain Eukaryota; kingdom Viridiplantae; phylum Streptophyta; class Pinopsida; order Pinales; family Pinaceae; genus Picea; species Picea engelmannii. The sequence continues at coordinate 7,108 of WSFP011491776.1, forward strand.
CCACAAGAGAGGGAAGGGTTCCAATGGGGGGGGATTTTACCCATGTCTATTAAACTAAAACTCATTTCTTATATCTTTATAAATTATCCTTACCATGAACCATCCATTAGTTGATTGAGTGCTCTAGAGCCCAATTATTGAATTCATGTAAGAGGGTTGGTGTGAGAGTCACTTCCCATGGTTATTGAGAGCATGGGGTATGAGTACAATCAGCTTGGGGAAGAGTGTAAGTCAAGCAAGCAAGAGAAAGAGAGGAATTTGTATGGGTAGAAGACCAAAATTGCACATTCACGTTTTTGCATAGGGGGCAATTTTTACATGGAGTTTTTTGGCCATCAATGAAGTTCTGAGTGTTGAAGCTTAAAGGTAGTTGTTGTGAACAAGTTTAGCAGTTGTTTGAAGCTAAAAATTCATGGAGAAAGAGGATGCATGTCTGGGAGAAACGTATTGTTTGAAATTCAACAAGGAAGCACATGTTTTGTTGCTGGGTGAATTTGTGTTGCAACTGTAGATTTCATGAGGTCCCAACAAGTAGAATTCATGTCCAACCTGTGTTCAAAGCACTAGAGGGGAGTGGAAATTCCTGAGGGACTGTGAGTAGTGAAGGGAGATTCCATCCCTTGGGTTGTACAAGTTGAGGGGAAGACAGATGGTGTACTAGAATTAGTTGTGAGTTTCACTGTTGATAGGGGAGCATTAGCCATCCTTAGGGACTATTGTCTCTTGTGGATTCATAGCCCCATCTCGGGGTGTCTTTTTGTTGAGAACTGGAACATCAGGTCTATGGTTGGGAGGAATGTTCATCCTCTCTAGTGAGTTTCATATTTACATAATATAAATGTTCTTATTTGTTTTGTTTAATTGTGTTAAATGTTGATTTATTTGTTGTGCGTTTTACTCTGAGTTATATTTGGTTAAAATTGCTTGCTATGAGAAAAATGGTGCATTTAAATCCTTAATTATGTGATTGAATGTTGTTGCATGTTATCTAGTTGTTGTTATGCACAATTAATCAATTGAAATTACATTTTTAATTAGTATGGACAACTTCATGAGTTTGAATTCCATGTTGTGTGTTATTTTCCGCATATAGATTTGGTATTAGAAGGTTTTATTGAGTCATTTTAGTAGTGACGTGACCCATCTGGGTGTTGGGTACGTTATAGTGAGGGTGTGTGTCATGATTTCTAGGTGTTGTTCATGGTGCTTAATCTTAAGAAGGTTCAATTAGGGCTTAAGGCCTTTGTTTCCTGTTAACAATGTTATGCCTTGAGACCCATTTCCAATGCACATAGCTTGTTCATGGCACTCATATACAAATTGGAAGCCTACAAGGAACCCCTACAATGGACTCATGAGTTGATTTAAGGAGTCATTCAAGGCTCTTGATCCCAAGAATATTCAAAAATATTTGGGGGCACTTATTTTCCTTCCTCAACCATAGTCAAGGTCCTACAACCAATTCTCAATGTGAAAAACCTCCTAATGGCATCTGCATCCAACTTTGATATCAAAGACCCCCTATATAAGGCCTATAATATGGTTTGGAGGTGTTGTTCATGACAATTGAGCTCAAGTAGCTATTTTTAGAGCCTAAGTCCCAAGTGTTTTCCTCCTCTAACCATGGTAATTGAGCTCAAGACGGTTCATTTAGGGCTTAAGCCCCTCCCACAAACCATGTTAGGCCTCAAGACCCATTTCCACTGCACAAAACCAACTCATTGTGCCTATATCCCACTCAGATTCTAAAGAACCTTGACCATGGCCACAAGAACCATTCTTGGTGTGGGCCTAATCCAAGAGGATCTCCACACGTGGAACTATTACTTTGCATACCATGAAGAATATCATTAAAATACTAATTGATGGTAGGTGGAAAAGAATAATTAATACTCATGGATGATTTATTTAAAATGTAAAAATGATAAATACTTTAAGTGAGTGATAAACTCATGTATTATTCATGCAAATTGGAAAAATGATTAATACTTGAAGTGAGTTTGAGAATCTCACGTATTATTCATTTAATTGTAAAATCGGGAAATTAGTTTTCTGAGATAATCCAACTCACAAATTAGTTTCCTAATTTTAAGGGGAAATTAGTTTCCTAGTCTCAAGGAGGAAGTTAAGGGTCTCATGAGTTGGTTTGGACCCTTCCTCACTTTATCACAAGCGGTTTCCTAGTCTCAAGGAGAAAGTTAAGGGTCTCACAAGTTAGTTGAGATGCTTTCTCATTTTTTTCCTTGAGTTGTTATTAGATCCTAAATTTGTGGATCTTGTCTCCTTGAGTTATGGAGTTAAGGAAAACTATATAAACTCCTTATGAAAACTCTAGGTTTCATCTTTGGATGAATACTTTATGGATCATCCCTTGGTGGAGAGAGAGCTCAAATGTAGTTCTTTTGGTGTCCGAAGAAATGTCACTTATGTGAGAGCCTACAATGTCCCTTTCCGAGTAGGAGCTCCAAAGAGGAGGGATTAGTAGTCTAAACATCCCCGTTAGACTATAGCCAGGGAGAAACAGGGTCATTTAATGTAATTTCACTAGAGAACTTTATAATTTGAAAGTGGCATTAAGAGAAAAGTGGGTAAAATCATCCTTTAAGTGATTTGACCTAAAGATAGAGGAGCACATAAGTGAGAAAGATAAGAATAGAGGTCAACAACGAATTTGGGTTTTGAAGGAGTATATGAGGAGGAAAAGTGACCTAATTCATCATTATGCACAATTTATTATTTGAGAGTGAGCTATGAGGCAACTTCACAGGTTCGGGATAATCAATGACTTTGTGGATTCCATGAGGAATACACATAGTGGTTGATTTCGATGTTGAGAGACACACCTTAATCATAGGGGAGATCACACAGATCTTCCATCAATATTTAGAAGTAGTTACACAGGTTGCAGTAGAAAGGGCGCACTTATTCAGGGTGAGGGCACAACTTCTTAGGAGACTTAATGATTCAAATTATCCCAGCCAGGGAGAATCCAGCAATTCCCTTCTGACCCAGTTGAGAGGAGGGCGAGGCACATATATTTCCTAGTTTCTCGTTAGGTTCCAACAAAGAAATCATCTTGGGCACATCATTCAGCCAGTGAGGGTGCGGAAGTTGGGGAGGATACATTTGGGGTTCCCGAGAGATCATGAGATCAGATCGAGGGAAAACCTTCCAATCCATTTCATAGGAGCCTAGGGAAATCAATTTGAGATCCTTACAACGATATTTTTCTAGTGGAATATCTAGGGAATAGTTTCTGACAGCAGTTGGAGCGAATTCCCTGAGGGGGATCCATCTGGGGTTTGTACAGATTGTCAGAGATTCAATATTTAGTTGGTCACCCATTGAGAGTATGCATGAGGTCAGGGTGCATTATTTGAGATAGGTTCCAGGAAGATCCAAGGATTTTAGCTACCAGAGTGAACTTCCCAGTCTTGCAGCAGTTGTCGTATGAGTTGTTGTAGCATGTAGCAGATCCTACAACTCATCCATTGATCCAACAACATTTTTCTATTATCGAGTATCATTATTTTAGTTTTCTTATTGTATTCCGAATAGGATCCTTTTGTCTTTGATCTAGCCGAGAGATTTATTTTACTTAGCCGCATGTGACATTGTACCCAGTCATTTTCATAATACATTGTTGTAGTTGTTGTGTGTCTTTATATTTTGTGTACTTGCTTATATACTTTTAAACAACTGTAATCACATCCAAAATCACCACACATGTCAAACTCAAGTTACTAAATGCGTCCAGAAACCCAAAGTGTATCGGTTCTGACAAAAGATACTAGATACTTGAGTCACATATTCTGATCTATGGAATTAGGGATATTACAGTGGTATCAGAGCTTTATTCTTTCCAACCTATGACTAGATCCATGAGTTCATCAAAGAACCTAGAGGGTCGTGAGCACGTAGGTGACGAATATGTCACTTACAACAGATGCAGGGAGAGGATACCTAGGCCATATTTTCCCTCCTTTCCTCCTACTTTAGAGGAAGAGGAAGAGGTGCAGAGGGAAGCACAGAGAAGGGAAGAGCATGAGGCAGAGCATGAAGCAGAGAGGATGATGGGAGATAGGTTTGAGAGGGCAGAAGGCAGTGGAAAAGAATCCATGGACCCATATGAAGTTTTCATGTAGGTTATTAGCAATATGGTGATCAGTCAACAAGCCATGACTCAGTCCTTGGCACAAATGGTCGATAGATTATCTATAGGGAGCACACCAGGCACACAAGCCCCACATGCAATGCAGGGGAACTCAGGAGCAGACAATATACCCCATTAACCTACTTTCACATACACTTCTTCGAGTAGGATTCCCATGACATTATTCCCCAACTTCCATAAGGCACCCCCAGTAGCAACACAACAACCGTTACATAGAGGTAGCCCACATAGGTAGAGGATATTTCCAAGTATAGCAGAGAGTGTGCAGCATTGGGACCAGATTTCCATCAGGACATGACCCTAGTTGAGTATTGTGGACTTAGGCTCAAGCACCATCCTAGAGATACTCGAAGGGGAGGAAAATGGCAGCAGCAGCAAGGGAATAACATAGACTTCATCTGGAAGGTTGGTAAACTCACTATACCTTCTTTCAACGGGTCATCCAAATGCACTACCAGAGCTTGGGTACAAAAACTAGACATGTACTACAAGCTCAACCAGATGAAAAAGATTAAGGCCATCAGTTTTGTTACCCTCCATTTGGTGGGTGAGGCACATGAGTGGTGGCATCATGGACTAGTGACAATGGGTCACAATCACTTGACTTCTTAGAAGGAGTTCACCAAGAGGCTCATGGACATGTTTGATAGGAGGGATCCAGAGATCCACTTCAGGGACTTAGCTCAGTTGAGGCAGACTCGCATGGCAGAGACATTCATCACAGAGTTCTAGAGGGTAGTCCTGGTAGTGACAGATATTTCAGATCCCTGGTTATCATGCTTTTCAAAGAGGGACTCAAATAACCCTTGAGAGGATGGGTGAAGGCCTACAGGCCTCACACATTACAGGATGTCATCCTACACACTAGAGATCTAGCAAACTCAGTGCCAAAGATCAAAAAAAATTCCAAACCTGTTGTGCCACGGGAAGACTAGGATAGGAAACCAATCCAGAGAGAGTGGAAGGGTAAGGAGAAGTTATATGATGCTACTAGGATTTATCTTATGAGGATGAAGCTATGATTCACCTGCAAATATCCATGGGTTCTTGACCATAGGCGCATGGGCAAGGGACAAATCCATTACATTGAGGTTGTCGTAGATAGTGATGAGGAGGAATTGGGCAGTCATGCACAAGATAGTGAGTCCACTAGCTCATAAGCGGAGCAATTGCATGAGGAGGAGCATCCTCTAAGGAGATCACTGACATCAGCAGTGGCACAACCATCGGTAAAGCCACAACCTCACAAAGAGTTTAATAGACGAGCACCAACAAAGGTAGTCATAGTGACCCTTTCTGGAGTCCTTAGGTATGATACCCTCAGGATCAGAGGGATTATTCAAGGACAACGATCCATTGCCTTGGTAGATGGTGGGGAAACCCACAACTTCATTGATGTTGTGTGGGTAGCTAAGCAAGCACTACAAACATAGGAGTTTGAGGGGTTTGAGGTTGCAGTAGAAGAAGGCCACACAGTGGGGTGTTTAGAAAAAGTTCTAGACTTTGAGGTGAAGTTAGGTAACTACACCATGAGAAATGCATTCTATGTATTTAACCTAGATTACATAGATGTGGTGTTGGGAGTCCAATGGTTGATCACCTTGGGCAAGATTTCTACCAACTACCAAACCCTTGAGATGGGATTTAGAGACAGTGAGGGGAAGAAGATTGTACTGAGGGGTATGTCGATGGGGGAACCTAGGAAATTTTCGACGAAGAGGATGGAGAATATATTTCAGCATCGGAAAGCAACAGATGCATTATCTAGGAGACCAGTATCTTGTTCCTTGATGGATATTTCAGCAGATTGGAAATCCTACTTGTTAGTGGAATATTTCAAGAACAAGTTCACTTGTGAAATATTGGATGGGCAGGTACAGGAAGACAGGTACAGAGTCATGGACGACGTCATCTTCAACAAAGAATGAGTCTACCTAGTGCCAGGATTGGGTCTCAAGAAGAATATTTTGGTTGGAGTACATGACTCCCCACTAGCATGCCATCATGGGTTTTCCAAAACCTACAGGAAGGTCAAAGAGAGATTCTCTTGGAAGGGTCTCAAATAGGATGTGATGAGACATATCACTGAGTGTGTGACTTGTCAGCAGAAAAATTTAGAGCAGACTCTTCCAATATGGTTACTTCAACTACTTCCCATTCTAGTGAAGAAATGGGAAATCTCATCCATGGACTTCATTTCATGCCTTCTGAAGGCTCAGGGTAAGGACGAAATATTTGTAGGGGTTGACAGGTTGACCAAATTTGCACGTTTTATCACGATTCCTATAGACTACATTGCATTGCAGAGGGAAGAGTTTTTCTTCAGAGATACCTTCAGACTTCACGGGTTACCACAGAGTAGACTCAATGACAGGGGCATTCAATTCATCAACACTTCAAAGGAGCTTCCACCCTTGGATGAGGAGGGGCAGTTGGAGTTAGTTCCTAAGGAGGTACTAGAGTTCTAAGATAGGAGGTTGAGGAGAAGGCACATCAGGGAGTGTTTGGATGGAGGGAGAGGTCTTCCAGTAGAGGATTCTTCTTAGAAGAGTGAGCAGGTTTTGCATCACCCTGGATTGGTATCACTTGAGGACAAGCAATCTCATGAAGGGAGGACTGTAATCTCCCTTTCTAAGTAGGAGTTGCAGAGAGGAGGGATTAGTAGTCTAAACATGTCTGTTAGACTATAGCCAGGGAGAAATAGGGGAAACAAGGGAAACAAGGTCATTTAATTTCATTTCACTAGAGAACTTTATAATTTGAAAGGGACATTAAGTGAAAAGTGGGTAAAAACACCCTTTAAGTGATTTGAGATAAAAATAGAGGGGCGCATAAGTGAGAAAACTAAGAATAGAGGTCAACAATGAATTAGGGTTTTGGAGGAGTATATGAAGAGGAAAAGTGACCTAATTCATCATTATGCATAGTTTATGATTTGAGAGTGAGCTATGAGGCGAATTCACGGGTTCAGGAGAATCAGTGACTTTGTGGATTCCAAGAGGAATTCACCCAGTAGTTGATTTCAATGTTGAGAAACACATCCTAGTCACTAGGGAGATCACACGGATCTTCCATCAATCTTTATTAGCAGTTACACAGGTTGCAGCAGCAAGGGCGCACTTATTCAGGGTGAGGGTGAAACTTCTAAGGAGACTTAGTGATTCAACTTGTCCCAGCTAAGGAGAATCCAGTGATTCCCTTCCAAACCAGTGTAGAGGAGGGAAGGGCACATCTATTTCCTAGTTTCTTGTCATATTCTGACGAAGAAATCATCTTGGGCGCATAATTCAGCCAATGAGGGTGCGAAAGTTGGGGAGGACACATTTTGGGTTCCCGAGAGATCATTGTTGAGTCCATTTTTGTGCTTCCACAAACCATACTTTTGCCTCTTTATTTGCCATTTTTCCTTCATTTTATCCCACATTTCTCATAAAATAGCCTATCCAAGGTATATTTGTCATCCTTTAACTTCAGAATTGAATTTT
>ML883765.1:0-14766 GCA_009831015.1 Picea engelmannii
CCCTAAAATAAGGAAAGAGGTTACTATGAAAAAGTATATAAACACCTCAAGGAGTATCTCATAAACACACACACACTTACATTGAATATCTATATTGTGAATGTTATGGTTTATCTTTTTATTGGAAAATATGAGGTTGAATCTTACGTATCAAGTTTGAGGCAACAAAGGTATGAAGGAGAGAAAGTTTCGTAGTTGCAGAAAACTGACAACCCTAGTTTTCCGAGGTTATACGTGGGCTATAGAAGGATAGGTCGCGTACATACGTGGGGTGAAGAAGGATAGGTAGCATAAATCCATAGGCTAAAGAAGGACATGTCACGTACATCTGTGTTCTGAAGAAATATAGGTCACGTACATCCATGGGCCGTAGGCATAATGAAGCACGGGCATCCATGAGATGTAGTGGCGGAAAGAACATATAAACGAGGTTAGTAGAAGAGCAAGTCACATATATGTAAAATGGCTTGTGAAATATTGTGAAGGGATGTTGGTACGAGGTTGCTGAGGATCGTGGAAATGTCACAGGTAAGTTTACAGTACAACAAGTTAGCCACGAGATCATAGGTACATTTTAAGGGTTATGGTTATGATTGTAGATTTTGGCCTTGTACAATATTTTACTGCAAATAGATTTTAGATAAAAGAACATAAAAGATACAATGGAAAATACACACATTACACAGAGAATTTTCCCCTAGAAACTCAAACCGGGAAAACCAACATATTCTATATTCATTCATAGTGATACATTATTTACAATACAATATAAATATAGGATCCATCGACATCCAAAACCCTAACCCAATGACCTAGATTAGTTAACAACCCTAATTTGTAACACACCCATGACGGGGCATAATTTTTTTTTCGCTTTTCTTAAAGGACAGATTCCCCATCCATGGTTTCTAATTTGGGAAGTTGGGGAACCAGTCCGACCTCTCGGTCAAGGATCTCCGATTCTGGATCCAATCGACTCTCTGAGACTTTGATGGTCTTGTTCTACAATTAAACGCAAACTCTTTTGACTTCAGGGTGCAGGTCTAATGGTATTCATGACCTTCCCATTTTTAGCTTGCGAAATCTCTGGGTTTGGGTGCTAGCTCCTTTTCTAATGAGCCCCTTCCTTGATATGACCTTGGGCCATGGCCTTACATAACCACACGATTGTAGGAGAGACCAAGGGTGGTTTGAAACCAAACTACTTTTCGCCCCACAATTCACCTTGGGCCTCCACGTGTACTTTCTTCGAAACTGTGGTTTGGATTACGGTCCGCCCTAAAATTTTTAAAGTTTGAGCACATTCGGTCCTTGCAATGCGATGGGAGATTCGATCTCTCGATATTGATGGTACTGTCTGAACTGACGGTTCAAACCTGCCCTTTTCAAATCCATGGACCAGATATTCCTCTCCTAAATCAATGGAGGTGATCTCCTTCGTGATTCTAGACTTCAGACTTTTCAAATCTCAAACCCTGCTTTCCTCCGTACATCAATCTTCCAGAGTTGACGATATGCTGATACCTATCCTCCAAAATCAATGGCCCTGCTCCTACTTTGCACGTTTTACCTTTCAACTATATCAACGGTCCTAAGGACCTCTTCTCAATTGACAGTCGAGATCTCCTTTGGGTCTCTGGACTTCTGAGATCTCAAATCTCAAACTTCACCCTTTTTCCCAATGGATTTTATCCGAAGGCTATAATCCACTGACGTGTGTCCACTTGATCTAACGATCGAGGATTACTTCAGGTCTTTACCCAGAGTTCATAGATTTGCGCCACATCCCTTTTATACTTCGATGACTCAGATTCACTTTGGGTGATCCGACGCCTGATATTTACTTCGGATGATCTGATGATTTAGATTCACTTCGACTGATCGAACGATTGAGATTTACTTTGGATTTTTGGCTCTCCGGGCTTCAGAAATATCAAGTCTCAAACTTTCCTCCTCCTGAGCTCACAGTATCTGACGGATCAAATTCACTTGGGTGATCTGACGCTTGAGGTTTAGTTCGGACGATCTAATGGTTCAGATATGCTTCGGATGGTCGGACGGTTGATATTTTACTTCTTCTCTCCGGCTCTTCGGACTTCGGAAATGTCAATTATCAAATGAGAAATTCCAATGCAATTTACCCGAAGCTCATGATCTGTTGACAAGTGTCCCCACACAGATCGACGACTCTCGACACTTCGACTATTTGGGCTTCGGGTGTTTCAAATATCAATTGAAAACCCCGGAATAGATTTCCCGAAGCTACTGATTTGCTGACCTGTATCTCTTGCTGATCAACAGTCAGGATCCTACTTTGACTATTTAAGGTTATAATCCACTGACGCGTGTCCACTTGATCTGAAAATCAAGGATTACTTTGGGTCTTTACCCGGAGTCCACGTGTTCTCCGGATCTGATGGTTCAGATCGACTTCAGACGATCCAACGGTCGAAGTTTACTTCAGGTCTTTACCCAGAATCCACAGATTCACACTGTTAGCGATAAAAAATGATTTTCAAATTATCTGGACATCACATGATAAGATGATTTGAGATAGAAGATTATTTATGAATCTTAAGTTTTAAAAAGGCTCTAAATCATATTAGATCAATAAATAAAAGAATTCATATCTCAGTTCATGCCAAAAGTTATTTTTTAGCTTTCGGTGGCTAAAAATCAATTTTACAATGTTGAGAGCCACCGAAAATCTCTCACTTTCGGCGGCTAAAAGGATAAACACATGATTGTTTGGCCGCCGAAATCGCAGAAGAGTCTAGAATGAACTTCTTTCTACCCAGATCGCATTTTTTGGTTTCCAGATTCTATGGAAAGGATGTTTAATGAAGGATAATAATTATAGGATACAAATCATTCTCCTTTGCAAGCTTTGGAGGCATATGATAAGAAGATGAAGCTGTGTTTTCAAAAATACTATGTTTTTTACTGTGTTGAGTCATCATTTTCAAATGATGATTATGAACGATTGGAGAATCATTTTGAGAAATGGGTGGAGAATTTTGTTACTAACACGCCAAAGAACAATAACCTCTCTCAATTTTCGTACAGGTGTCATATATTGGGAGAATTGAATCCATCTATGAGCCCTAATTTTTGGATCTCAAAATTTCTCTGTTTGACACATGTTTTTGAAATGCAGATCCTGGGAAAATGAAAACGAATCTCAAATAACCGAGAGATGTTTTTGCTCAAAACAAACCAATATACAAAATCCTCTTCCAGTTTGTACGCAACTATCATGATTTGGGAGATACAAAATCTTAACTGCAGCCCCAGTTTTTAGCAGTCTGGCCCATTTTTTATGTCAGACAGTTCCAAAAATTGAAGGTAACTATTGTTATCTATGGGATTTGGAAGGGAATTCAGGCTCCTAGGGAGTATTTCGACCTCAATAACTATATGAGGTATCATTGTAATAGGGAGAAAAGTGGGGGGGGAGGAGTGGGATAGGGGAAAGGTAGTATGAGGACTATGGTTCGATCCTTGAAGACTTGTAACTACATTTCATCCTTTGGAGATATTCATGAATACATATTGACATCGAGCTTCTTTCACTGTGTTTGTTTAGTTTTCATCTCCTTTATTTCTATGTATATATATATTCAATGACAGATGACTGTCATATCATCTCTTCGTTCATATATATTAAACTTATATACATTGCTTCTCATGTTTGTCTTAATGCTTGATAGCTGTCATCCTATCTTTGCATTCATAAGCTAGAGCTGCAAGTATTTACCTGTTATGACTAGCCATCTATTATATGAAATATTATATACATTTTGTTGGTATGATGAGTATTTTACCCATCATTACTGGCCATTCACATATGCTATTGTATGAGTATTTATGTTAGCATAATGAGTCTTCTCCATGTTTCCACACATTGATTAAAACCTTCTGAGAAACATAGTTGAAAGCCTTGGTATTTGGAGTGGATTTATGTGTTTCTAAATGTATGTGAGTTTATTAAGTCATCCGATTTGATCCTTTTTCCTCTACATTATTGATCTATTTAAGTTACCAAGATTTCACCCCTTACAGTCAGGGAGTAATTTCTTGGAGTGATAAAAAATTGGCGCCATTTCCGGGGACTTTAGATTGAAGCAAGCTTCCCTGGAAGACGGCATAAGCTCCAACTTTGATGATAGACAAATACTGGGCATCATTTTGGCTGTGATCATCTATATGGAAACTCCATGAAGGGAGAATTCAGTGGTGACTCCATTGTTCAGAAATCTGTTGACGACTCCACTGGTATGAAATGAACAAGAGGTATGCATTTTGCAACTTCTCAAGTATTTCTGGTTACCCTCATCCAATACCTAGTAGAGATGATTCGGAAAATAGTCTTCCCAAATTTCGAGGAGAAGAGTGGGAAGTGCCAACTGAACACTTGTTGGATTTTCATGAATTTATTCATCGGCTTGAAATTGTACATGAGGATGTTCAAATTAAGCTTTTCAGGTATTCATTAGAGGGGATTGATCTTGACCGGTGTCAGTCTCTTTCAAATGCAAGTGTTATCTCTTTGACAGGTTTTCATACAACCTTCAATTCCTTTTGTAAAGAGTATTTTCCAGTTGAACATCTTTTTGAAGGATTTTGTGAAGAGTTTTCTTTGTTTCATAAAGATTTTGCTTGTCACAAAAATCAGATTTGTGATAAAGCTTTTATTATAGAAGAAGACATTTACCATGAAGATCAACATGTTTTTTTTGAATATTCTGATGTCAAAGAACAAGGGTATACATCAACAGAGGAAAGTTATAGATTCGAGTTATAGTCATATGGTAAAGAAGAACTTATCCCTCACAATATGCAACAACTCTCTGATATCTTTCACAATGAGGTGCTTTCTCATAAAAATGAACTAGAAATGGATAATAAAGGAGTTGAACACTCTCTTACTATCATTAAGTCTGATCATTATGAATTTTAAGAGTTGGTTTCTTTAGCTACACATGGAGATGATCGACTATCTGTTGGTCAAATGTCCATTGAAATTAGTAAGGGTAGTCCACAATTTTCATATTTGCATATCAAGGAAAGCTACAGTTACGATGAGAAACAGGATTTTCAGGAACCATCTAATCTCCAGCTAGAACATCTGGGGGACTCTCTTTCTCCTTATGTATCTTTTGTTTCAAATTTTGATGGAAACAATGATAATGATGAGGAAGAAGGTTATATTTTTCCAAATCTGTTTCAATATCATATTGCTGATAATTCTATGCAAGAATCTTCATCTCTGTTATTAGGATTTGATACGGATATCCCCATATTTGACAAATATAGTGATGAGGAGGAAGATTTTAAATTTTATGAGGGTTTGTTGACTAATGAAATCTCATCTAGTTCTACTCTTCATCAAAAAGTTGATCATAAATGTATGCATGCTATGACTAAGGATAGTTGTGAGTCTGTTTTTCAAAATTCCAATGAAGATCTTTCTAGTTTTGACATATCTGCCAAAGAGGTCATTATTGGAGAGAGTAGTCAACAATTTCTTCATGATACATATTTTATGACTCATTTTTCATTTGATCATTATCAATACAATGATGTAGAAGATGAAGAACATATCTCTTCTTCTCTCTTAAAAATTGTCAGTTGTAATGGGCCAACACGTCATAGAGATAAATTCAAATCACAGGGATATAAACAAGGGGAGCAGAGAAGTTTAGATCAGCTGTTGATCATGCAAGTTTTTCCGACATAGGTCGAGCAGTCTACATTCAACATTGAGATAAGGGAAGGCATCCAACAACAACATTTCAGTTTACAGTTGGAACAACAACTTAAAGAGGTATCTCTTGGTGAATTTGATGACCCTATTGCTGACTATTTGGAGTCTATGAGCTGCATAGATGTCAAAATATTTTTGTCAAATGAAGGATGGTTTTGTCATATTTTTAAATTACAGTTCTGCATGCTATGGTTTCCTATATTTTTTGGGTCCGGATCAAGAATTTTATTAGTAAATTAGTTTCTTACATGGCTTCATTGGAAGCATGATTTCACTTGATCAAGAGTAGTGAAGTTGGTTAGCGTAGGAGTAGGCAGAAGAATAAGATCATCATATGAGAAGATCGATTCTTTTCAGTTGTTCATTTGTTAAATAAGTAGAGCAGACTGCAGGTTTGCAGAGAATGGTTGACTATTGACTCCATTCCCAATGGAATACTAGAGTCTAGTTTTAGCTTGAGTTTTGTTTTTTCCAGGAAAGGCATCAGGTCTGTGATTCTTGAAACATCACAGGGAGGATTTTCATCCCCAATAGGATCCATATGTTATCTCCTCAAATAAATTGGTCAAATTTATTTTATTAGGTGATAGGAAAGTCATTAGATGAAGCATTTTATATTTTTGAGTATTTTAAAAAGAGCTTTGGAATTGTATTTCATAAGAACTCTTGAGTCAGCGCTTTATTTGTAAAAAATTTCAAAAGAAAGGTTTTGGTGGCTAAGGGCTATGTTCTAAAATGTTGTAAGCCACCGAAAGAATTTCTTTTCGGCAGCTAAAATTGCAATTTCGGGGCGCTCTAAACCACCGAAATCGCAAGTTTTTCAAATTATAAACTGCCTTGGGAAAACTCATTTTTCTAAGCCGTGGAGAGGCCTTTTTACATGCTCAAATAGTCGATTGAAAATTAGACATCCTAATATTTCCAATGGTACTTTCATATCTTCATTTGGAGCTCGGGAAGGCAGTCAAAAGTCCCCTGCAAGATGAGGCTACATTTTAAGAAATGTGGCGTTTCTACTATGTTGAGTCATTAGTTTGAAATGATGATTTTGAGTGACTGGAGGATCATTTTGAGAAACAGTCGGAGGATTTTGTGCCTAAAATGTCAAAGAACAATAAAATATTTCAGTTTATACACAGGTCTCACATATGTAGAGAACCGAATCCATATATGAGCTTCAGTTTTTAGCAGTCTGGCCCAATTTTTGTGGCATGGCAGTTTCATAAATTGATTGTAACTGATTGTTATCTTTGGGATTTGGGAAGATTTCAAGCTTCTTTGACATCATCATTTGAAGAAATGATGAAGTTTTCAAAGACTTTGAAGATCATCATGATAAGGGTTTGACCCTTAAGATAGGATTTAATCCTAATTTTTTGAACTGTTTTGATTTTCTATTTTTAGCATAACAGATCCATACTTTCAGGATCTGGAACAGTATTGTAAAGGCTATAAAGCTTGTAAATTTTATAGACTAAGGGTTCGAGTCTGGAGACTAGACCATACTGCTATTGTACTATACCTTTTGCATATAATACAGATACACAAGTTTATTTCACTGTTAATGTCAGATTTCCATCTTCTCTCTTTTCTTGTACTTTAGATGATTACTGTTATCTAAGTTTGTCTAGTTGCAAATGACTGTCATCTCATTGGTCAACTCATAAACATTGATTTAATAGGAATCTATACTATCTTTATTCATCCCATCACATAGGTTTTTTGGTTGATAAATATAGTCTTTCTTCACCCATAAGTTCATTTATTTATCTGATTATTGACTTTTGAAAGCATTGTCTCATATGGTTATATATATTTAAGTGTCTTGAATCTGAACCAGTTGTTTAGTTATCCCATTTGATCCAACATACAAAAAACAACAAAACATATTTTAAGTTACTAGGCTTCTTCGAGTCGAAACCTAGAAGGACTCCTGGAGTGATAACACACACCACCTGTCCTCTAGATCTGACGATCGAGATCTACTTCGGCCCTCTAACGCTTCATCTCTTCGGCACTTTGGCACTTCGAAACTTCGATGATTCGACTCTTCAGCACTTCGATGCTTCAATACTTCGGCTCTTCGACACTTCGACTCTTCGGCGCTTCAACACTTCAGGCTTTGGGAGTTTCAATTCTCAATCTGAAACTCTTGAGGTGATTTCTCCCAAGTCTACGATCTGTCATCACGTGTCCCCCCTAGATATGAAGGTTGTTGATCCTTTGAAATGTGATCCAATGACCACTGTCTCTCTTCCTCTAGAGCTTCAGATTTCTTCCAAATTAGAATATTTCTCAGTACTCGAAGGATTCGACCTTTGCTTCTCCTATGGGTTCATCTCTCAGACTTCATCTGCACGCCTGAAAGTGTTATCTCTTCTGAGCTTGATCTCTTTGAGGATTTCAATTTCCCACACACTCCTTGTGTTTCAGGGATCTCTTCAAACTCAGATCGAAAGTCAACGACGATCGATGGTTCACAGTAATTGTGGGGCCTCAACATGAGTGCTCTTTATTAGAGAGCTCAACTTCCTCAATCTAGAAAGTGTTCACCCAACCTGGTCTAACCAGATTCGTTTATCTTCCAGCCTGATGAGATCAACGACATTAGTGAATTGTGGGCCTTGAATTAGCGCATCCGCTACTTTCACCTTCATTCTCCGCAATGATTCCCCACCCTCGATGTCCATTCATAGATCGACGGTTCACAGTGATTGTGGGGTCCCACCTCCGTAATATGAGATGTACTCTCTCAACTCTATTCTAATCCTAATCGTTGATCTTACATCCCCAATGAGATCAATGACATGGGTTGATTGTGGGCCGTGAATTAGCAAGCCCACTAAATTCACCTTTGCACTCCGCAATGAGTCCCAATCATTGATTAAATCAAGTAGCTGGTGTTTGATTCAGTAACTCCAGTGAGTATTTGAGTCGATCTGACGACCGGGATGGCCTCTCCTCCCGTTAAATGACTTACATCCATATCCTCTATCGGATTCTTAAGTCATGGGTATTTATGGTGACTTGACTATCATCTACCTCCTAGATCTGATGGTCGGGACAGTTCCCGTGCATCCTAAGATATAAGGCTTAGTGTTAAATTCCACACTCTTCCCCATCTCCAATGGGTACAATAGACTATGGCTTCTTCTGAACAAATTTCATCTGTTCATCTTCCAAATAAGGGAACCTCCCCTTTCAATACTTCAACCTCACTACTCTTCCTAAGATTTGTTAGTTCTAAAATTCTTAGGACATTTGCGCTCTTTACCTTGAAATTAACGTTTGGAAGAATTCTTCTGCCCACCCTTTACACTCATTCCTCAACTCTTGAACTTAAGTTAATATCTGTCTCTGCCTACCTCACAGAGAGCCTGTGCAAATGTGCACTATTTCGCCTAAGCGTTAACATACTCCCTCCTGCAAGGGATTCAGAGTGACTAGGAGTTCCGATATGTGTATGTGAAACTGTGCCTAAGGTCGACGAACTCACAGTTCATGGATCTAGCTTAAGCCACCACAGGGCGCAAACATTTACGAATACAAAACATGTCCAATCCATACTTGCTTAAATACACAATTTAAACAGGAATAAAGAGATATAATATAACCATTAAGAAAACATACACATCCCTGGGTCATTCACAGTATATCCCATTTCATTACATAATTACAAGTTAATTTCACATGGTATGAGAATACTTATCTATTGCAAGTTGCATCCAACCAACTAACTGTGCCACCACCGTGCCAAGCCATGATATCACTAAGTAATTTATGCCATCTCTCAGAGAAACTCTCTCTATCACAACGACCCTGCGAGGTTTATCAGATGCTTCCTCAGCATCAAGCTTGCATTCGGGTCCTTCAGGCCATGTTCTCAGTACTTCCTTTTGGGTTCACACATCTCCCCTCATGAGCTTGTTCTCCCATCCTGTGTCTCTATATGTATTTTACCTCCCCTCCTCTGGAAGGTTTTTTCGACTTGTCATGTTCCTTTTGTTAGAAGGAAGCTCGGGTCTGCAGGTCTTTGTGGTACTTCGAGATGACATCCTGCAACTAGACCATGCTTCCATTCATGGGGGTGGTTGATGATTCAACCACTGGTCCTTTCTTCATTAACTGATTTCTTTCCTCTAGAGATATCATGGCTCGTACTTCAAGGCTTCACCTCCCAACAATCAGTTATAGGCAGTTTAACAATAATACATTTACATTGTCCACATGTCTTAGCATGGTAATCCTATTTTATGATTAATTACAATCTAGGGGAAATAAGGGTGTTACAATTCCCTCCCCCTTAAAGGAACACCGTCCTCGGTGTTCTTTCTCAAAAACACCTGTCATGCCTTTCTCATTCAGCTATTTCAGAAATCTTGATCCTTCTTCCTAGTTCAAGTCCTTTTTCAGACCTTTAATCTTGGTCACCTGCTTTCAATAATTCTTGGACAACAATCACGTTAATCACAGTGTTATGTGAAAACATTGCATAAAAATTTATAGGAAAATTTCATAATCTTAGCACAATAATTATTTGCGCAGTTTGTGGATTTGTATCCACATGGTTGTTTTGTTATCCAGGCTCATTGTTTTTCCTTGATATACCCATTGGGTGCATGATCCAAATTCAATATTTTACAAGAACTATCATGGTTTCATCTTCCTTGCGGTCACTCACTCTCCAGGCCCAGGCTCAGGCATCCCCTTCTATGCTATACAGTCCCTTGTGTGATCCATCTTGCCTTGCTAAGGTTTTCTCGCATAGGAAGAACTACACATCGTGTGCATGATCCCGATCAATATTTTACAAGAACTATTAAGGTCTCCTCTTCCTTGCGGTCAATCACCCTCTAGGCCCAGGCTCAGGCATCCCCTTCTCTGCTATACAGTCCCTCGGGTGATGCATCTTACCTTGCCAAGGTTTTCTTGCACAAGAAGAATTCCAGAGACTCTATCGAGTCTTACAGTCAAGGCGTCCCTCAGACTTTCTCATCCGAGGCATCCCTCCATCTTGTGTTACCTCAACACAATATATTGTAAGCGAGCATGGCTTACCACGGGGTTCTCATGGCTCATCAGTAGCCATTTTTCATTCTTTTACAGCTTGACAGCCTTCCATCTTAGCTAAAGTTAGGGACGAAGGTTACTCTCCTTCTCCCGACTCAATCATAGATAGGGACGCAGGTTACTCTCATTATCCCTTGTCAGTCTTTATTTCATGCGATCAGATTATACTCCTTCTCACCTGTATTACAGGCATATAAAAATTCACGAAACATCATCATAAATTTTAAATTCAGAATTTTCTTGTAAATTTGTGACCCACAGATATCCAAATTCCACTTTTTGTTTCCATATTTGTTTCGCACAAGAAACAAATTCATAATTATGGGAATTTCCTTCCCATAGCGGTTTGGATCAATAGGCAATTGGTTTTCCTTATGGCTTACAATGTTGCCATATTCAAGACTCCTTTGCTTCTTGCACTTTCAACTCCATTCAACCAAACAAATTGTTAGTTTCCATGCACATACATTTTATTTCACCTTTATAACGTCATTACAAACAATTTCATAATTGTGCATACTAACAATCAAATTTCACTTTCTCAAAAAGGAAATACCATTCCTTTTAGTTTGGCTCAGTAGGAAATTGGTCTTCCTTATGGGCTTACAATACTGCCATATCCAAGACCCATTTCCTCCTACAATTTCAACATTCCTCAGCCAAACAAATTGTTAGTTTTCATGCACATTGCCTTTTCAAAATCAAGCATACTAATAGTCGAAGTCATTCTCATCTATTCACGGATGCCCAACAAAAGGATACATCATCCCTTACCTATGCATCATTTCATCCTACCAATTTTTTCAGAATGTAATTCAGATATCAATTGACCTTAATGAATGTGCCAACGTTCTTGGCCACACTCATACCCAATGCATCTTTGCATTGATTTTAATTTTCCCACACTTTACGACAAGTACTTTGTCATGGTGCATTGGAGCTTAGACAAGTTTTGCATCATATGGTTTATTCATTCCCATTCATTATTGCAACAGGACTATACTTCCGGCTATAGGATGATCACGATTCCAATTCAGTGCATATGAAACTACAAGTTTCACATGAATTCCTTTAAGCATTCCTCCTTCATTAATAATCAGGGTGCCAACACTAATGGCCACCCAAATTTGGTTTTCTCTAACACCTATACAATGTAAGTAGAAATGTTGGAAGGTCCTCCTTTCTTAATGGAAATCCATTGTCTGTCCTTTATGCAAACATGCATTTCCTAGAAACAATTCCATGCAATGTGCTATCCATGCGCACTTTCATTTCCAATCATTCCTTGATTGGTCCATGTATTCATGACATATCAGTTCATGAATTCTTCCGAGGATTACAATTAGTCTTTACTACCAAAGGTTCACACCTCCATCATTCAGGTTCTCCTTCCTGAATCATACCCTACTTGGGCATCCAAGGCATACAACTTCCTTTCAACATCCCATACATAAGATTAAGACCGTAAAATACTTCAGAAGGGATTCTTACCCAATCCCTTTCATACCTTGTGTCACATAGGCATGAACATTTTTATCCCTGTTTTAGCTGTTAGCACCCCCTTTGATATTATCCCATCAGTGGTGCTCCATGGGGACTTTTAAAGTTTCTTCAACAATCTTTCAACAAGAACCTTCTCATAGTCATCCTCTAATTGAGGTTGTTCATTATTGGCAACTGTCTTTCTCAACAGTTCCAATCTATTTCTTCCTACACATGACATACATCGTAAACACATTAATCATCATATAAATTAAAAATGCAAGTACCATAACATTTAAATTAATAAAACATTTTCAGGCATGTCCTAGCATATTTGTATGCACTTCATCACATTATCCTTAATTTTTTCATGAGTGAAATACCGACAGTTCTCAACTGTTTCTGCAGTAATACAATTCTCATCACTATGGTGTCAAAACATTTACTTTCATCAATGTACTAGATTTGTCATCCCAGAGAAAAAAATAATACACAACAAGAAAAAAATTGAGGGCTCTCCCCTTCTTCAAATTCTTTCTACATTGCCTGGGAATTTTTAGTCCAATTGAGTTATTTATAAGGCCTCACTATCTATAAGGTATCTAGAGAGGTAGTGGGGGGACCCAGAGGGCCCATAGTGATAATAGTGAATGTAAGGTAGTTAGAGAGGTAGTGGGGGGACCCAGAGGGCCCATAGTGATAATAATGGAGGTCATTCAATGTAAGGTGGACTAGGTCCACTATATTATTAAATAAGGCCCACTATGGTAATTAGATATAATAAATGGGTAATTAGATATAATAAATGTAAGAGGACTTCTTAGAAGGTTCTATTTCTAGAAGATTCATCCTCTAGAATGTTCTTAGGTGATGGTAGCACTATATAAAGGGATTCAAGCAATGTAATGAGACATGAAAAGAAGTATTGTATTTGGAGCTGAGGATGCCCCCTCGAAGAGGCAAGTGAACAAGAGAGGATCCCTTCCATAATAGGATCCATTGTATGGTGTTTCCCTACCTCAAGGGTTTTGATATAATAAAGTTGTGTTTTTTTATATTGTTATTGTATATATGTTGTGGTTCTTTTGTATTAAGCATTGAGTTCTTAACAAGTGGTATTAGAGCACTTTCCTTGACAGACATTGTGGACAAATATTTTTTATTTTTGCAGATTTTTTTTTTTCGGAAAAAAAAAGAGGGCCGCAACATTCTAGAACTTTTCGGTATATTTATGTGAAAAATTTGCAGAAACAGGTTGTCTATCTGAGTTCCTCTCAGAAAAACACCCAAGTTGAAAAAAAAAATCGTCTGAAACGGAGTTCGGAAAGTCAAGATATTGAAGTTTTAAAATCTGCAATTTTTCAGGGTCTTTTCCGCGGACGACGACGCGATTTGTTTTTATTTCTGTAGCAGATGGAGGCCGAATTTTCTCAAACAACTTACATATCTGAGTTCCTCTCACAATTTCACCCAATTTCAAAAAACAAATCAGCCGAAACGGAGTCCGGGAAGTGAAGTTATGAGCATTAAAAATTCAACATTTTTTTAGGGTTTTTTCAGAAAAAACCGCGATTTTCTGTTGTAACTTATTGTTCTATTTTTTGTGGTTTTTTTGTGATGGTTGCGGGACCGAAGGGTTCATAGGGTGATCAGATGGCTATTTCTTCTCAAAACCTCAAATAAATTCTTGAAGCATTCAAATCTCAATTGTATGACACATTGTGTAACACATTGCATAACAAATTTCATGACCTTGCAGATGGCCTCAATAATAGTCTTTGTAGTTCATTGGATAGCATGCATGAGAGATTTCTTATGGAAGACATCATCAAGGATGAATATAATCAAGAAATATATGATTGATATGATTTTGAGGATGATTGTGATGAATGGTATATGGATAGTTGTCATTTATGGGATGACAACCACTTCCATATTTTATTTGATGACTCTACTCCATCTTCTGTAGAGAACATCAATGTCCCACATCAGGAGCTAGTTACCAGTGTTCAGTCTGCATATTCTACAGTGGTATTATTCCTTCCAGATTTTGCTATGACCCTTTTCCACTATGTGGATGGATCTTCTTATTTGGATCCACATGATAGGTGTCAGTCTTTGGAGCATCATTTGGAGTTGGTTATTGGGTTCCAAAATCTTCCACGGGGAGTTCACATGGGCACTTGGACATGGGACCCAGACTTACAATGGTGGTTGGACTACTTCAGCATGGTGGATTTCTTTTCTACATGAGACCTTGTTTCTTCAGTCTTCTTCAGCATTATGGTCCACAATTATCCATGAGACTCTGGTATATGGTCGTACATCAAGAATTGAGGACAACGCTTTCATAAGGGGGATGGAATGTAAGGTAGCTAGAGAGGTAGTGGGGGGACCCAGAGGGCCCATAGTGATAATAGTGGAGGTCATTCAATGTAAGGTGGACT
>WSFP011491784.1:0-14766 GCA_009831015.1 Picea engelmannii
AACACTTCCATATCCAAGACCCCTTTCCTCCTACAATTTCAACATTCCTCAACTAAACAAATTGTCAATATCTCGTGTACAAGATATATATTCTCATGGCCATGATTCAAAAAAAAATCACAAAGTACTCTCAGAATTGTTTACAACTATAATTCAATTACTTCTATTAATCCAACTATCAATTGGAATGAACTCATCATTACATACACATGTATTCTCAGTCCCATAGAATTTTCATAATGCAATAGTTCATAACATAGCAATCAATGTACCAATACCCATGGTCACATCTACACAATGCATCCATGCATTGACTACATAATACCACAGAACTATGTCATGTATTCCACCAGGATGAGTTGGAAGTTCTGGCCAACGATTGACACATCATCCACACACTTCCTACTACTTGCCTAACTATTTGGTTACCTTCCTTTTCCACCCAAACACAACACCAATAATATAATCCTTAAGTTCTCTTCAGTGTTGGCAAAGAGGTTGCAATCCAAACATCAAATATACAATAGATACCATCAAGCACTCACATAGCGCTATGGACCTTCCATATCCAACCATATTATGGTCTCACACATGACTATACCTATGAATATTCATTGTTATATAAGGAGTGTGTCTCTTGAATTAACCTGGTTATGATCCCATAACCAATCATAACATAATATGAAATTGACATTTTATCTAAGTGCATTCTAGCATCAACAACACTTACACGCTCTAGGTCTTTAGCCATTACATATCAATTTAAACACTGAAAATTAAGTGAGGGAATTCTTACCTTGATCCCCTTCAACATAAATGCATCAACAAAAACTAAATGCATACCTTCCTGGTTGTTACCAACCTACTTGTTGTTGTCTGACGGAATGATATTTGTAGAATCTCATAGACTCCCCCGTTCATCATTTTGATTACCATTCCTTCCATACTCATGGGTCTTCACCTCGATGGAAATGATAAGCAACAACAAAATCCACATATTTAACCCTGCTGTATCATTTTTCCTGAATACATAATCCATCCTGAGTCATACTCAAAGATTATTTCATAATAACAGACTATTCTAAGTTAACCAACATGTTATATGCATATCCAAGCATGTACATATGAAAAATTACACATCTATATGAACCAAGCATTTACTGTCAGCATGCCCAGTAATGCACATACAATTTAACTTCATTGTATGATTCATGCACTCTAGTACATTTCTGTTTCAATTCACTTATTTATTTATCTATTTCTGTTGTAGTTGGTTGTCCTTGAATTCCTTTAGATCCTTGATTCATTATGTGCTCCCATTCTTATCATCTTCACTATGGTTCCCTGGGTCTGAATAGTTTTCTAGCCACGTTCCACCGGGCCATTCTTTCCCACTTAGTACCATTCCCCAATGGAAATCCATTTTCATTCAGTGCCACTTTTGAAGTGAGAGAGAATTCCAATTCCTCTGCATTGGCATCTTGCTTCCAGTGTGAACTTTGATATCATGAGTGGATTTTTTTCACATTTAATATTTTAGACAGTAGATAAGTCATATCTAACAAATCCTTCCTTGGAACTCCTATGTTTCACACATAGAGATTATTCACACACCACCTCTTAAGCTCTTTGTTTCATTCAACATCAAGCTTGCAACTGACTACATATCTCTATCTTCAATGCTATGGAGCCTTACTTTTCCTTTCTATGCCCATTAATGACATCATTCACCTGCTAGCTTCATGTCCCATGTGAGGATTCTTTATTTTATAGTACCTCATCGAACTTTTGTAAGAAAAGTCATGCCTCCATGACCCTAACATCTGATCTTATTCTTGAATTGATCTAGTTATACCTCTAATCATGATAAACCTGCAAGTAGCCATCTTGTTAGAACTATACATATCATACAAAAATTGTCAATTAAATTTACCGGTGTCTTTTTATTTAAATGATAATATTATTCTTTAATTAATATCATTTTTCCTTTTTATATGAATTAACTCTTTTTTAATCACGAGTGTGTGTCAGTTCTTTTGTCCTCATGAGTTGATCATAGACATGGATCGACTCATTATATCATACTCATGCTTTTTTTGTGTTCTCAGTTCACAAACAGATCATATTTTGATCCCTTATTAATTCTCTATATTATTCTAGTGTTAACTCTCTGTCGAATTAAATCTTTATTAGGCGCTTCCTTCAAACCATTTACATATGACCATATTCAAAAACCCATAGTCTTATTGATTTGAGCACTTCCTCTTCTTTTCCCTTTGTTTCTTTATTCCATACGACTGTAGGTGGTTAACAGGCGCTAAGCTAAGAAGTACTTGATCACATATCAAAATCAAGGGTAACGTCTTAATGTCATGACGATTTGGATGGTTCTCATTTACTTCAGAACTTTGCCTATTCATGGCTCCTAATTCTGGAGTAGTAATTCATCCAAAGTGATTACCTACCGAATGATTCATAAAGTGGTGGTGAACTCTTTTTGTTGGTTAACACCTCCACTTATGCTATCCTTCCACTATACTTGATCATTGGTTGGGAAAACTCCCGAAGTAGATCAACGATTAATGTTGACTTCAGCCTTCGGTGCTTCACAACTTTAGAACCTTCAACCAGGACCAGATCAATGACCCTATTCCTCTTTCATGATCAATGATTGAGATCCACTTCAGAACTTTGACCTTCGATGGTATAAACTTTCCCTGCTTGCTTCCTCCCATAACACTTTTACCCGAATTTCACGATCTATCGATGTGTGTCCTCCCATAGATCAATGAATGTGAATCACTTTGGCTATTCAGGCTTTGGGATTTTAACTCTACACCTTCACTTTCTCCCAGAGTGATTTCACCTGAAGTCGACGATCTATTTGTCTCTTCAAGTTTCGGGAGTTTCAAACTCTCCACCTTCACTTTCTCCTAGAGCATCGATCCTCTGAACCTTTGTGAGATATATTGTCGTGTGTCTTCTAGGATCAATTGTCTATATGTACTTCGGCCTTCACACCTTCAGGAGATCTCGACCCAATGAAAACTGTCACATATTTCTCCTCTGGAGTGCCCAGTCTCTGGACTGCACGATCTGTCACCACGTGGTGAAATAACAGAAACAGACACGTGGCCCAATCGGGTGGATGACATGTGTCACGTTCTAACTGACATTTCAATACTCCATATTCTCAAAACTTACTGACACGTGGCACACATCCCATGTGTCCACGTCATCCCAGGTGACGTCTGCAAGCCACGTCACTTTGGAATTATGGGGTCCACATCACCTCCAGGCGACATCATCATGAACCACCACTTCGCCCCTTTGGGCTTCGAGACTTTGGGATTCAGAAGTTTCAAAACTAACACACTTCCAATTCTCCTGAAATCTAAATTCCTGAACTGGCCAATCTGTCAACATGCGTCTCCATTATCGTATGGTCCGTATTAACCATTGACTTCGGGAGATACCGCTACAAAGATCAACGATCCTTGATTACTTCGAGACTTTGGGTAATTCTTTCTCTAGTGATTCTCTTTGAAAAACCTTTTGGAGTACTAAGTCTCCAAAGTGAGGTATTTGGCGTCACATGTCCTTTTTGATGGATGATCAAGATGAACTCCGGGCTTCGGGCCTTCAAGAGTTCTAGATTTTCGTATCCATCTTTTTTCCGAAGTGGTTATCCGCCGGAGTGCAGGATCTCCTGCCGCATGTCCACTTCGATCAACGGTCTGAATCTACTTAGGCTCTTCAGGGGTTCGATGTTCGAGCACTAACATGTCACATCACTTAATGCCTTTCAATTTGTGGGGGCATGCACCGATGATTTGGAGTAACCCGCCTTTCTCCCTGCAATTCTCTTGATGCTGACACGTAACCCCTCAATGAAACCGTGGTTTGGATTGTGGGACCACCTTGGGGAATTAACTCTCGTGTAACTTGGTTCCCCGCAATTCCTCATGACCGTCGATCTCTCTCCAAGCAATCTAAAAGTTGTGACTTAACCTTTGCTTCACTTTCATCAGACGACCCGTGTTCACCTTCTCTCCGATCCAACGATCCCAGATTTCTCTTGATCCCATAGTGGCGATCACTCCCGAATTTGAAGAGGATGGTCATGATGCTTCAAACACTTACAAAGGATCTATGATGTTCTAACTCCTGCATAGATTTTTCAACGCCATTCTTGCTGATCATTTCAACTTCACGGTCAGAATTTGATATCAACCATGAGACTCTGACCAATAAACCTGGCCCATATCGGCCCACTGTTTCAACCAAAAGCTCTCACACCAATATGTAATGTACCTGACCACCCAGAGGTCGGGCTACGTTACCTTAAGAAAGATGCAACGCACCCAACCACCCACACACTAGGAATGTTGCAATCCCAAGACTCAGTTCTCTGATCCAAATTCGAAAATGAAGGACTTGTCAACAATGTTAGAAGCATGCACACCACATGCATAAGACAAGATCCATGTCACAACATAAAATAGATAAACAACGTTCCATGCACAACAAATAACCAAAATACATGCACATTAGAATACATATCTCAGAGATAATTAAATACACAGTAGAATACATTAAATAGAAAACACATAGAGCACTTATCTTTGCAAGTAAACATTCGCCAACTAGCTACAGACCAAGGACGTTGCTCCCAACCATAGACGTTGTTGTTCATTTACTCTCAAAAACAGGTCACCCCCAAGCCAAGGCTATGAATACACAAAGACTGGTCCTAGGCCAATTCTAAATACATAGTAGTTGTCTATAACATACCCTACCACCCAGAGGTCGGGGTACATTACCTTAAATAGGCTGCAACATACCTAACCACCTGTAGGCTAGGCATGTTGCAGTCCCAAGACTCAGTTCTCTAATCCAAATTTGAAAACGAAGGAATTATCAACAATGTTAGAAGCATGCACACCACATGCATAAGACAAGATCCATGTCACAACATAAAAGAGATAAACAACATGCCATGCACAACAAATAACTAGCAGAGAGGCACATTAGAATACATATCTTAGAGATAATTAAATACACAACAGAATACATTAAACAAAAAACACAGAGAACACTTATCTTTGCAAGTAAACGTTCACCAACTGGTTGCAGACCAAGGACGTTCCTTCCAACCATAGACGTTTCTATTCATTTACTATCAACAATAGGTCAGTACTGAGCCAGGGCTATGAATCGACAAGGATAGGTCCTAGGCCAAGTTTAAATACACAGTAGTTGGCTAAGTACCTCTCAAGTTTCCCAACCTCACAACAATCCTAATTTCCAGCTCTTTTTCCCCCTCAGCCTGCACAACCCCAAGAAATGAACACCTTTCTCTGCCATGCAGTCCCTGAGGTTGTTCCATTTCTCTCCAGGGCTCTAGATCTACTATTTAGGAAATATCCCTACTGGAAATTCCAAGGAATCTCAACTGTGGACAGTTCCATCCGAACTTCCATCAAGTTCATGCACACAGGCATCCATTCCCTCATGGAATGATCAGTAAATCATTACAACCATTCAACGATGTCTCTCCTCTTTCTGCCATTCATTTCCATTCTCATTCGAAGAGAACAGGAACTAGCAGTAGTGAGAGAAGATGAAGAAGAACGAGTGAACCAGTGAGAAGAGGACGAACCGAGGGAAGAATGACCCCAAAACAACCCCTAAGGGATGTTTAAATAATTACATGAAGACAAGAGCCACATGGCCTCTGTCCCCAGAAGCTTATGTAACCCTCTCTTCTCCATAAAATCAATTATGGGTAAATAAAATAATAATAACAAGACTTAGCCCCTCAATCCCCCTCTCTCGTGGAATCATATCCCCCTATCTCTTTTATCCTTGTCGGTCTTGTAGCCAACGGTGTATTTTATTAATGTATAGGAAGTGTTACATTTCCTAGGCACTCTGGCACCTTTTCAACTTTACCGACTCACCAGCCTAAGTCATATTTACATAATACATTATAGTTTAAAAGGGTTTGAATCGTGATGTTACAATATACTAAAAAAATAATCATATTCTGGTTTTCAATTTTAATATATATAATGTTGTCAGTGGCTCCTCTTTTGTATCCTTGCTACTGTAGATGATTATCAAGTCTTTAAAACCATGCCCTAGGATCTTGTTCGAGACCATACAATTCTTTCTTTAATTTTCGTACATTGTCTTTGTTTTATGATAATATAAATCCTTTAGGTTGTTGTATATAAACCTCTTCCTCTAGATTTCCATTTCAGAATGTAGATTTGAGATCCATTTGATATATTTTGATGTTTTTAGAACATTAAAATGCCAAGAACATTCTGATAGATTCTACTCTAGCTACTAGGGAAAATGTTTCCTGAAAGTCAATCCCTTCTACTTGTGAATATCCTTTGGACACTATTATCTCTTTATTTCTTATAATTTGACCATCTTCATTAAATTATTTTTAAAAATCCACTTGGTCTCTACCACATTTTTTTCTTTTGGTATTGGGACAAGTTCCCAGGTCTGATTCTTCTTTATTTTATCAACCTCTTCATTTGTGGCTTTAATCCAATCTTCATAATTGTTATAATTTGCAAATGTTTTGGGTTCTTTAGGTGGATCATTGTTTTTTCTGGTTCATATGTTAGCCTTATTTTAGGTTGATATCTTTTTTGGTTCATATGTTAGCCAACACTTTTGTTTCCTATGATTTGACTTTTAGGTTTATATCTTTGTACTCTTCTTAGTGGTGCTCTTGATTCTTGTCTTGGTGATGCTTCTTCTTCATTTTCTTCTGCACTTTGTGATTCACCTTCTTGTATTTCTTCAGTTTCTTATTCAACATCATCATCTCTTCTTCTTTAATGAACTTGTGAGTTGTCTTGATATTTGATTCTTCTTAATGTGAGATCATCCACATTTACATTTTGACTTTCTACAATTTTGTGCAATATCATATCGTAGCATCTGTAGGCCTTTTTATTGGATGATTAAGCAAGAAATATGCCTTCATATGATATGGAATCAAATTTTTCTAGATTATTATCATCTCTTTTTATATAGCATTTTATCCCAAAGACTCGAAAGTGTTTTATTGATGTTCTTTTGCCAAACCTCAACTCATATGGTGTCTTGTCATGGTTAAACCTAAGTTGTACTCTATTAAGTATATATAATGTTGTATATACTACTTTTGTCCGATAGATATCTGGGATTTTGGCTTCATTTAACATAATTATGGCTTTTTCTTGGATGGTTCTATTTTTCCTTTCAACTACTCCATTTTGTTGAGGAGTTCGTGGAGCTGAAAAGTGTCTTTTAATTCCATGAGTTTCACAAAACTCATTGAACTCATCTGAGGTAAATTCCCTTTCATTCTCTCATCTTAGGCACTTGATTTTGAGATAAATATCATTTTCAACACGTGCTTTTAAGGCTTTGAATTTTTTTAATTCTTCTGATTTCTCTTTAAGAAAATATACCCAAGTCATTCGTGTATAGTCATCAATGAATAAAATGAAGTAATGTTCATCTTGAATGCTTTTAGTTCTTGTTGGTCCACAAAGGTTAGTCTGGAAAAGTTCCAATGGTTTTGATGTAGAATACTCTTTTTTCTTGAATCTTACTCTTGTCTTCTTTCCATGTTAGCAATTCCTACAAAAAAAGTTTGAAGGTTTAATAATCTTTGGCATATCTCTCACAACTTTGTTTTTATTGACTTTTATTAAATTTTCCAAACCTATATGCCCCATTCTTCTGTGCCATAACCAACATTTGTCTATTTGGTTCATGCAACATTTTTCTTCTTCTTCTATTTTTAATATATAAAATTGCTTGGTATACTTGGTGCAACAACCACTAGTTTTCCTGAGTCTTATTTTCTAATTTCACATTTTTGGGAGTAAAAAATGAGCATGTGTCCTTGATAACAAGTTTGGCTCACACTGAGGATATTAGGTTTCAAATTTTCAACTAATATCACATTTTCTAATTTAGCATTATTATTTCCGAAATTGTCTATGCCCTTCCCAAGTATCTTGGTAGAGACATTATCTCCAAATCTAACACTTCATTTTTATTTCTTTTCCAGACTGAGGAATTTGTCTTGATCTCTAGTCGTATGTTTTGAACATCCACTGCCAACATACCTTTGAATCCTTTTATATTTATCATATAAGGATACCTTACACTCCTTTTCATTTTCTTCCATTTGTTTTTCTTTCCATGCCTTCTTATGTATTTCTTCTTGAATTTTGGAGGTTTTTATGGAAAGCTTTGGTAGTCTACAATGACTAGATTTGTGACCATAGTTGTTGCATTTGTGGCATTCAACATTGTAATTTTGCTATGGAGAGAATGAATATAGTTTTTGTTCTCTTGATTATTAATATTCGTGTTGTTCTTATAACCATAGTTTTGAACATTTTTATGATTGTATTGCCCAGAACATCTACAATGTAATGATTTGTCATGAAAATTATTGCAAGAGAAACAATAGCCAAGAAAGATATGTTAATACAATTTTGGGGGAGTTCTCATTGTAGTTGTATTCTTTCTATATTGATTTTCTTTTGAAGGGAGAAGATTTATGTTAATTAGAATTAGTCTTTATTTTTCTTTCTTCCTTTTTCAAAGAGCTCTGAAGGGAAGCTGCATAACGTTTTGGATTTTTATCAGTTTTCTGAGATGTAGAGTTAGATCGTTTGTTAGGATGCTTTTGATCATAACCCGATGCTGAGTTATTGTTTGATGATCTTTGACTCTTAATAGTATCATCCAGGATTTTTGAATTGTTTTCAAATATTGATTGTTTGTTTCCTTTCTCAAGTTCTATTTTTAGAAAAACAATTTCAACCTCTAGCTTTACAGAGTCTAATTGCTTTCCATTGAGTTGTTTACTTATAACCTCTTCAATTATTTTGGCTTCTTGGATTTGATTCGTCAAGTCAATAATGATTTGTTCTAATTCCTTTATGGTTATTAAAACTTTATTTTCTCTTGATTTTGTTTTTTCTTCATGTTCTAATAGTTGTTATTTTAATAATTTGTTCTTATTTTTATATTTTCTCAGTTCTTCAAGATAACTAATAAGTTCTCATTCAAGGTCTAATTCTCCTTCAACTTCAAAGTTTTCTTCATTATCATTAGAAGCATTATTTTTAGTTTCTACATAAAGTTAGCTTCTTCTTCATCTGATATGTCCGAGTGATTTTGATTTGGAACATGCTCATGGTTTTTTGTTGCTTTTGATGTTTTCAAGGTTGTTTCTCTTTTTGATGACTTTTCTTTCCTAATTCTCCTTTCAGAGGCTATAAGAATCCCATGAATCTCATCCATTGTAAGTTTGTCAAGGTCTTATCGATATTTCAAGGTAGATACATTGACATCATATATCATTGGTAATGATCTCGATACCTTTTGGACAATAAGTTTTATCTTTTATCGCTTCTCCTAATGCTTTGATTGAATTGACTATTTCATCCACTGTTTGAAAATATACCACAATGTTTTCTTCCTCTTTCATCTTCAGACTCTCAAACTTCCTTCTATATGTTTGAAGTTTTGTTTGCGTAACTTTGTCATCTCCTTCATAGATGACATTAAGTTTGTCCCAGATTTCTTTTGTGGATTTACAATGCATCACTTTTACAAATATAGGATTTGGTAATCCACCTAGAATTGCAATAAAATCCCTTGAATTATCATTGCAAATTTTCTTTGCAATAACATCTGAAGGTGCAGTAGTTGGTGTAGTGTAACCGCTTACCACACATAGCCAAACATGACATCCAAGATCCATTAAATAAATTATTATCCTTATAATCCAAAATTCATAATCATTTCCTTTGAACAATGGTGTTTGTTTTGAGGACATTCCTTCTTGTTGATCCATTGGATTTCTCAGAATCTTCCTTCAAGTGGTTAGATTATGGGAAGGGAACCAACTATGATTCCAATTGTTGGAATGTTGTTCAATAATGAGAGTAGGGGTGAATAAACATTGATTGTTTTTCTCAAATTAAATTAATCTTCATTAAATTATAACAACTTATGAACAAGAACTTACAAAACTCTTAATTTTAAATGTAAGAATGATAAAAATTATATATCATTTACAAGTTAAAGTTTTTAAGAGACACAAATCTCTCTTCTTTTGAGTACCAAATCAAGGAGATACCAATCCCATGTTTTGTAAGAAACAACTTGAAGAAGCACCAACTCCTTGTAGATCAGGCTCTAACCTGTAAAGGACTCCAATCGTCTGTTTTTCAAGCACCAACTTGAGGAAGTTGAAACTTCTTATTTTAGGGTTCAACCTGTAGATGACTCCAATCCTCCCTTTCTCCTCCCTTCCACCCTCACTTCATGTGTATGTTTTAGGTTTCATATACTTCTTTGTACTCTGCTTATGTTTTTGATCTTTTGAATTATACCATAGAGACATCTTCCTTCCACCATATTTTTTTGTTTATATAGTCTTTCAACGAGTATAACATTTGAACCGTTGTGTCTTTTAATAATGTAACATTGCAACTCTTCATTTATTTTAATAATAATGATAACATTTTGACATCTTTTTTTATTTAATTCAAACGACTTCAAATCCTTTGTAGGTTGTTCACGATTAATGGAGTATCTAGGTGTTAAAAAATGGTTTGTTGTTGTTGTAACAGTTCTTTGAACAAACCCTGATCCTGTGGTGCTAATTATATTTTAATAATATTTTTAGTCTTTATGAGTTTATCTCAGCTATGGATTGAATCTTCTTATTTTGGTCTCACACTTCCATATTGATCCAACAATCTATGATCAATCTTCATGTCCATTTTCGATCCATAAAAATTATGATTTCGTTTTTTGTTGACCTCGACCATCCAATAATTGTTCCTCTACAATTAATCCAGGAATATTGTATTTGTTGGACCATTGAATATCAATATGTCTTACCCGTAAGAAGGAGGCTTATAGCCTATCCATGTCACCAATGCAGAATTATTTTTTTTAAACAATTAAAACTCTGGTTTTTTATATGACGGGAAATTATCTGCCACTCAAGCCACACGTCGAGTTGGAAAATAAAATAGAGTCAACCAAAGTTGATTTGAAAAATAAAAAAGAGTCGACCACCTGGAGGTTGAAATAGGAAAAATGAGTCGACCAAAATGCAAGTCGGTTCGAGGAAAAGTATGTCGACCAAAGTTGAGTTGGAAAATAAAATAGATTCGACCACTTGGAAGTTGAAATGGGAAAAATGAGTTTCCCAAAATGCGATTCGGTTCGAGGAAAAGTAATTTGACTAAATTAGAATCGACCAAGAGTCAATAAATGTAAGTCAAAGTCGAAGGAAATGCAAGTCTAAGTTGAAGGCAATGCAAGTCAAAGTTATCAAAGTTTAAGTCAATGGAAATTCAGACTGAAGTTATCCAAGTCGAAGTTCAATTCAAAGTTATCCAAGTCGATGTTGAAAGGAGGTGTAATTAAAAGTTATCCAATTCAAAGTCAAAATAAATGTAAGTTGAAGTTTATCCAAGTGAAAGATAAAAAATTCTAATAGAGACTCTCATACTAGGCCCTTTTACACATTTTATTGAACACCAAATTTTGATCTTTCCCCTTTTCATTTAGATAGGAAAAATGTAGTATCCATAAGTAATCATTGCTATAACAATGCATGAGTTTGACAATATCATATGCACAATTTTGATGACGATGACCCTAATATTGACATCTTTGCATCAATGTCAATACCAACAACATATACCCTCTTTGACGTCAATGCCAACACCATAACATCATGTCCAAGAACATATGATTAGCTCCACACGTGTGAGTAATGGAGGCTCACATTGAATCCACTCGGTACCATTGTGGTCAATAGGGTAAGTCAACTTGAAAGAGGCATAACTTCTTCATATTAATTATGTTTGAACTTATTTTCACACTATTGGAAATCTCTCATTGTGTAGGACAGTGCCAAGGGGCTCAGAGCTATGATTAAAAAGTCTTGACCCCAAAAAGTGCCATGTGATGCCTCAAATTGGCTCTTGAAGGTAACAAACCCCAAATCACCAAACTAAGAATTACCCCTAAAATGGGCCTTGCAAGCCAATTAATCCAAACTTTCCAACTAGAAAGTACTCAAATAAATAAAAAATATATATATAATGATCCATTTTGGGTGACATAATGAAAGGTAATTATACTGGAAAACTATATTAGAGGAATTGCAGCATATGAAACTTCATCGTGAGTGCTTGTTACAATAAAAAAGAAGGTAAAATACAATGGATGATTGTATTTGATCAATAATTTACACCAATGAATATTGTTTTCCTCCTTTTTTTTGTAATATAGCTAATATATATATTTATAATACATAGAAGGTAACAAATTCAATCTACAATGAAGACTACATCAAAAGGAAGATTATCTATAAAGATAAAAAAATAATGTATCCATTCCATGTTCTATTTTTTCCCATCTAGAGACTAAACAAAGGAATCATAATTTTCATGAAAGGAATGCATATATAAAGTTCTAGAATAGGAATTCATAGAGTTTGTAACAATATTAACATGATGAAATTTTTTAAAACAAGACTCAATATTATAACCTACAATGGTAGAGTCTAATCCTCAAATTCAAAGTTTGAGTCAATATAGAAGTAGGTAATGGGAGTTTCCCCTCTTAGATTGTCCTTGGAAGATTCCTTTATTTTCTCTACTTCCACCATTTTCTTCCCTTACTACTATTCAATTTCCATTGCAATTGTTCTATCCTGTTTTGGCTCCTCACTTCTTGCCTTAGACCCCATATAGCATTGATTGAATTTTCATATTTCTTGTCAATATGATCGAGTTTGTTAAGGATTTTCGTGTATTGAGACCCCTATACTTCAACAACTAGAGTAATGAAAGTCTTCATGTGCCAATGCAAATCTATTATCTTCAAATATTTAGTGTGTCTACTTCTTGGAAATATTGCATCATCAATCAATGGAATCATTTCCTCATCTATTTTGTCACTAAATGTTAGGACTCTTATATTCCTTACCCTGTTTTCAATTTCTTGCATTTCTTTCTTGAAGTTCATTATAAAACACCAAGGCTGAGCCCTTTCTTAACTGTAATTATGTTTATAGTATAGTGAGATGAGTGGTTATAAGTTGAGAGACTTATGTGTTTAATAGGTTGGTGAGCTAGATGCTAAGGCTAATGAGCATGATTTTTGTATATGTTAACACTCACATCATTAATAAAAATACACTACTGTGTGTATATCAACCATGAAGAAGAGTTATGGGGGACTAAGCTCGACTAGGTAGGGTAAGGGAAGGGGGATAAGATGGAGGGCTTCCCTCTAAGGGAATGATATTTTATTATTATTTTCCAAAATCTATGGTTGACATCGTGTTTTCCTAAGTTCCTGGGGGAAAGGGGGAATGAGTGATAAGTGGAACTCATGCGGCTTCAGGAAGACACGTGTCAACCCGGGTGCATGAATTTTATAATTGGGAAATCCAACTCATTGGGGGTTCTCTTCCCATTCTGGTGTTGTTCCGATCCTTGCATCGGGACCAGTTCGAGTTTTCTTATGACCCTTACGATTCTCTAGAAGTCTGTCACCTTCCCTATTCACCAGGGATTCACTCATTGAACCAGTTCTCCATCATTATTGCCTCTGTATCTAGCATGCACCTTTGGAATCCTACAAATGTATTTTAGTTACCTCATGTGTCTCCTGTGAATCCTGGCACAATTGTATTTTCATGAGTTGTGTTGTGTCTTAGCGTTTGGACGTTGCAATTTTCAGTGTCGATACCCGTTTTGTTGTTGCTACCATCACTTGTGTGTAGTTGAATGTTGTTTCTTGTTTCTTAGGAGCTGGTAGGTTGTTAGGTCTGTGGAAAACTCTCCTAGTTGAGAGCATTTGCTGGGAAGTGAGTTCTCCTGGAAGGGAGTCCCGTAGCAGCTATAGTACTCTGAGACTTCTGGTCCATCCTATTGTTGAAACCCAAGGTAAGGGAGGTGTAGTAGCTGATGGACTTGTATTAGTGAAGGTGTACCCTCCTCGGGTGGAGCAGGCATGTGGGGAATTAGGGTCTATGGGTTGTGGGCGTAAGTGGCTCCTGGGATAAAATATCTATCCTATTGTTTTGTATAACTTCCTTGTTGTCCTTTCCAAGCTAGAATTCCCTTGCCCGGTGGAGTTTAGTCCCAGCTTAGGGGTGACACATTGTTGAGCGTGATAAGAAGCGTTGTATAAGGTTTGGAGGTTCGTGGAAGGTATGCACATAGTTATTGGGCGTCTATTAAAAGATAAGTACCAATTCTATGTTCGTTGTATCCTATGTATTTCCATTTTCATTATAATTAATGAGTAATGCCTGCATGTATATGTTTTCATGTATGTGTTAAATGTTTCTTCCTTTTAATTGAATTAGATAGATATATATGTATAAGTGTGAATACCATATGTAATCTCTATCTTCCGGTTAAGTTTTACATGTGATTATTTCCGCAACGTTACAAATTGGTATCGGAGCTAAGTAAAGTGTTTGAGTAGTGTCGTTGCCCGACCTGTTGGTGGTTGGGGACGTTACAAATTGGTATTAGATCCAAGGTTCAAGAACTGATCCTGGATGGGCCAGATTAGTGGTCATTGGAACCAAGGTTTCAGGTAGAAATTGTGTCAAGAGGAACCAATTTCAAGCCTCAAAACATTTCTGACTGTCGAGAGGCTACCTTGGTTGTGTTACGAAGCTCA